>JARQOD010003467.1:0-64555 GCA_033576555.1 Oophaga sylvatica | reverse complement strand
TACCACCCCCTCCTGAAGGATAGGACTCGGGTCATCCGTTTTCCCGGCCCCTGGGAAACTGCGAGACAAGGCATCAGCCTTTACATTCTTAGACCCCGGGCGATAAGTGACGACAAAATTAAACCTGGTACAAAACAACGACCATCGAGCTTGTCTGGAATTCAGACGCTTAGCGGATTCCAAATACAACAGGTTCTTGTGATCAGTAATAACGGTAACCGGGTGGACTGCCCCCTCCAAAAAGTGACGCCATTCTTCAAAAGCTAACTTAATGGCCAAAAGTTCCCTATTGCCGATATCATAATTCCTTTCGGCGGACGACAATTTCTTAGAAAAGAAAGCGCACGGATGCCATTTACCAGGGGACGGACCCTGGGACAATATAGCACCCACCCCTACGTCAGACGCATCCACCTCCACAATGAACGGCTGAGATGCATCTGGTTGGATGAGAACGGGTGCCGAAGCAAAACATTTCTTCAAAGAGGAAAAGGCTTGGCAAGCTTTGTCCGACCATTTAGAAAAATCCGTCCCTTTTCTTGTCATGTCAGTGAGAGGTTTGACGACAGATGAGAAATTACAAATAAATTTCCGGTAGTAGTTAGCAAACCCCAAAAAACGCTGCAGAGCCTTAAGATCCCCTGGCTGATCCCATTCAAGCACTGCTCTCACCTTTTCAGGGTCCATACGGAAACCGGAGGCTGACACCAAAAAACCCAAAAACTGAAGTTCCTGTACGGCAAATACACACTTCTCCAGTTTGGCGTATAATTTATTGTCTCGCAAGATCTGCAACACCTGTCTCACATGCTCCTGATGAGACACAAGATCTGGCGAGTAAATTAAAATGTCGTCCAAATATACAACCACAAACAGCCCCACAAGGTGACGAAAAATGTCATTAACAAAATGTTGGAATACTGCTGGTGCAGTAGTCAGACCAAAAGGCATGACTAGGTTCTCATAATGTCCCTCCGGCGTGTTAAACGCCGTTTTCCACTCATCCCCCTCTTTTATCCTAATCAGATTATACGCCCCCCTGAGATCCAATTTAGAAAACCATTTGGTGCCAACAATTTGATTGAAGAGATCAGGAATAAGAGGGAGTGGATACGGATCTCGAACAGTAATCCGATTAAGTTCGCGGAAATCCAAGCAAGGGCGTAGGCCTCCATCTTTCTTCTTCACAAAGAAGAACCCAGCGGCTACTGGGGAAGATGAAGGTCTAATATGCCCTTTGGCCAGACTTTCAGAAATATAATCTTTCATAGCCTGCCTCTCAGGACCAGAAAGATTATACAACCTAGCTTTAGGCAACTTAACATCAGGAAGGAGATTAATAGGGCAGTCATACACGCGATGAGGAGGCAACTCCTGACACCCCTCCTCAGAGAAAACATCCCCAAAATCCTCCAAAAAAGGAGGCAATGTACTAGGCACGACCGCACTGATGACTGTGTTCATGCAGTTGCTTTTGCAAAACTCACCCCATTGGCTTATTTCTCTGGACTGCCAATTAATCACAGGGTTATGTTTAACCAACCAAGGAAGTCCCAACACAATGGGAGTAGGTAGACCCTCCAACACATAACAAGATAATTGTTCCCTATGTATTGCCCCTACCCGAAGGTCAATGTTATGAACCTCATGAACAAAGCTACCTTGGCCGAGAGGCCTGGCGTCAATGGAGAATATAGGGATCGGTTTGACCAATACACTCAGATGCATACCTTGAGCCTGAGCAAACTGAGCGTCAACCAGATTAGCCCCGGAACCACTATCAAGAAGAACAGACAATCTCTCCACTCTCGTACCAACTACCACCTCCACTGGTACAAGGAACTGAGAAGAACTGGCGGATGAAATACATACTCCCAGGTTGTCGTCCACCACACAACCTGGGATTAATAGTTTTCCGGCGACTTTTGGCTCAACAAGGCACGGGATGGACATTCTCCAACAAAATGTCCCTCTTTCCCGCAGAAAAAACATCTTCTAGTCCTGCGGCGTACCGCCAATCCCCTCCTACGAAATGATGTCCCTCCCAACTGCATAGGCTCATCCGAACAGACAAGGGGAACCTCAACTAAGGGACTTTAGTGGTAGGTGGAGAAACAACAGGGAGTGGGGTTACCTCACCCCTCTCCCGAAGCGTCTATAGTACGGATACTAAGGCCATAGCAGCCTCCAAAAGGAGAGATCAACTGAGCCAAACTCTTTTAATTTATCAGAAAGCCCATGACAACTGGCTCTAAGAGTGGTATTCATGAGTATCTGTGGCCCATCTACGAAACTCAGAAGCAAATTCCTCTGCCGGACGATCTCCCTGCTGTATCTTACGTAATTTTGTCTCAGCAAGAGAGACCCGATCTGGGTCATCATATACCAATCCCAGGGCAGTAAAAAATTGATCTACAGACAGTAGAGCCGGGGATCCCGGAGGAAGGGAAAATGCCCAGGATTGAGGGTCCCCTTGCAGAAGTGAGATAACAATTCCCACTCTCTGCTCCTCACTCCCTGATGATCGAGGCCGAAGCCGAAAATACAATTTACATGCCTCCCGGAAGGTGAAAAATTTGTCTCGCCCACCAGTGAACCTGTCCGGGAGAGCAACCTTAGGTTCAACTCTGGTTTGCTCCAGGGGAGACAAAACTTTGGACTTAATGTCCGTCAGCTCCATGGATAATCCCTGCAACTGCAGAGCCAGCTGGGCTACTGGATCCATGGTAACTGGAGATAATTTTTATGGCCAGTGAAAATGTCACGCTGTCTAATGATATGTATACAATGTCAGTAAACTATTAATACAGGAACAACACTCTATACAACAACTAGTATAGCAACATCAGCATGTAAGTATAGAATAGATTTACCTGACACGATATCTGCTGAACTCAGGGTTAATCTTGAGGACTTGATGAGCTGAAACAGGAAAGAGGTGGACCGGGATCTAACCTGACCCTAAACTGGGGTCCTAACTAATCCCTCACCTTGGAGGTACTGATAATGGTTCAGAGGTCCAAGTCTCCAACCTAACCCTGTCTCCTATCAGACCCTGAACCCTGTAATCAGTCCTAAGAAGGATCCTGACTACCACCAAAGGGATATGGGCTGATCTTAGCTAAATACACAGATTAGACATATAAGACAGACAGGATAACACTCGCTTGCATACACACTCAAACACCAAAGGAAAATAAATGGTCTGGGAAATAAACTCTAACCAAGTTGAGCTTAGAACAACTAAGGAGCTCACAACTAAAGTCTATACAGATTCATTCCTATCTGTGGTCTGCATGAAGGTTTCACTGGCAACTCCCCAAGCAGACAACCAGGAATTTAAAGGAAACCAATCAACAAATAATCAATTGCAGCCGGGAGAAACTGCACCCAGTCCCAGAACCGAGCACAGACAGAATTAACTCCCTAGCTGCCAAACACAAAGAAACAGCAGCTCAGCTGTGAGAAGTCAAAATGTGCAACCGCGACGATCTTCGTGGCAATGCACACATGACACTCCCTTCTTAAGGGTGATCCCCAATCTTGGGCCTTCTCCCTGCCGACCGATTCACCACCTTTATGGTTTGTGGATGGGTTTTTTGCGGCTCTGGCGCTGGTGTATGGAGATCCTGATGGCATCTCCCTGGCGGAATCCCGTCTCCGTAAAATCAAGCAGGGGGACCGCCAGCTGAGGAGTACTGTTCAGTGTTCAGGAGATGGGCCACTGACACACAGTGGAATGATCCTGCCCTTAGGAGTCATTTTGTGCAGGGTCTGTCCCCTAGGTTGCAGGATACTCTGGTGCAGTACGCCGCCCCCAGGTCATTGGAGACCGCCATGTCCCTTGCCATCCAGGTGGATAGACGCCTCAGGTAGTGGCATACACCAAAACTGCCCCCTGTTGTCCTTGCTAGGGAGGAGGACAAGCTGAGCAGTCGGACGAACCCATGCAGGTGGGAGCAGTTGGTTCCCAAACGGGGTTGCCTGCAGTTCGCCGTGGTGTGGGGGCATGTTTTTACTGTGGGCAGACTGGTCATCTCATTGGGGTCTGCCCAGTTCGTGCCAAAATACCTGTACCATCTAAGAAGCCACATCCCCCTGGTCATGTGGAGGGAGGCAACCAGGGAGTGTATATTTCCTCTATTTCTTCCCCTCAGTGTACCCTGTCTGCGAGAGTGGTGATTTCCGGGGTAACTAAGGGAATACCGGTGGTTGTGGACAGTGGAGCAGGAGTCAATTTGGTGGATACTCACTTTGTCCGGACCCATTGTTAGAACTCTCCTGTTAGGTTTTTTCTATCTTGCTGGTCACATGACCTTTTTTGCCTATTTAATCCTGCTCCGCCCTTCTGGCTTTGCTGGACTTCATTGTAATTTCTACTCTTAAGCTAGCCAGATGCTTTGTTACCTTACTCAATTAGTTTGTTGGTCTTGGACCTCTATGTTCTATGTTGTTTGTTTGTCTTTTACTGCTATAAACTTCTGTTAGGAGGTGTCCATCTTTCTCCCAGTCCCTAGTTCTTGTAGGGATCCCTCCCTCGCATCTATAGGTCTTCGTACAGACTAGCTGAGGACTTTAGCGGGTCTGATCGCAGGGTCAGGTTCCCCGTTACATCGTAGAGATCTAGCTTAGTTCTATCGTAGGGACAGATTTCCCTTCTTTCCTTAGTACTTGTAGCAGAACATAACAGTAAGTCCAGCCCAAAAATATCTCTAAGGAAAGATTTCCAGTTTCCATCATGGTGTCGGTTCAGGACTTGGCTCAACGCCTGCAGGGACTCTCTCTGGAGGTGGTCGAGCTCCAGCAACACGTGAGTAGCTGTTCTGGGGCACATTTCGTGGAGCCAAAGGTACGTTTGCCTGATTTATTTTTTGGTGAACAACAAGATTTTTTTTCTTTTAAAAATGCTTGCTTGTTGTATTTTCGTTTGAGACCCAGATCCGCTGGTGATGAATCGCAGCGCATAGGGTTCATAATGTCACTTTTGCGCAAAGAACCTCAGGAATGGGCCTTTTCTCTGCAGCCTAGTGATCCATGCTTTAGATCAGTGGATAGTTTTTTTTCTGCTTTGGGGTTATTGTATGATGATCCTGATCGTGTCTCATCAGCTGAGACAGAATTGAGACGTTTGAGGCAGGGATCAGGTAATGTGGAAAAATATTGTACTCACTTCCATCGGTGGTCTACTCAGGTAGGGTGAAACGATTCAGCTTTGAAAAGTTTGTTTCTTGCAGGGCTAGGTGAAAGGGTTAAAGATTTGCTGATTGCTTATCCCATACCTGGTAACTTGCAGGAGGCTATGCAATTAGCTATACAGGTGGATAGGAGACTGCATGCAAGGGTTAATGAGAGTAAATCCTCTGCCATGTCAGCTCCAAGTCTTGAGAGGGTCTGTACTGACATTAGAGAGCCGATGGAGATTGGAGCGATGGCACCCCGCTCTCAGGAAAAAGACCGCAGGTTTTCTGAAGGTTTGTGCTTTTATTGCGGCAAATCTGACTATTTCATTAAGAACTGTGTGCTTCGTATGAACAAAGAAAAAAAAAAGAGGTCAGTTCCGCCCGTATAGCCTGTTTAAACACTAAAGGTGTCTTTCTTTCTGCCTCTACTGCTGCTCAGGAAGAATTAATGGAATTTCGGGTATTTGTCGATTGTGGTTCTATTCTGAATGTGATTAATGGGGGATTCTTGGAAAAACTTAAATTAAAACCCAAACCTTTGTCATCCCTTATTGCCGTGGTTTCTGTTGATGGCTCTCCCTTGAAGAATGTACTCACAAGGTCTGTGAATTTCCCCTCACTATTAATGATGTTCACCAAGAGAATTTGGATTTGGTAGTACTGAATAATTTGCCATCTCCGGTGGTTTTGGGGTTACCCTGGTTAAAATTGCACAATCCAGTACTGGATTGGTCTACCAATGAAATTAAGTCCTGGAGCCCTAAGTGTTATGACAAGTGTTGTAACAGGCATATTGCTGCTGTGGATAAAGGGGAATTACCTGTACCTATTCAGGATTTTTGGAAAGTTTTTTCTGAGAAGGAATCGCAGATTTTACCTCCCCATAGAGACTATGATTGTACTATTGAATTTGTTCCTGGAGCGACTCTTCCTAAAAGTTGTTTATTTAATCTTACTATTCCTGAGAGAAAGGCTTTGGAGGAATACATACAGACAAGCTTGGCCGCCGGTCACATTAGGCCTTCCAAGTCTCCTGTGGCTGTTGGATTTTTTTTTGTTAAAAAAAAGGACGGCGGTTTACGTCCTTGTTTGGACTTTTGTGAGATTAATAAAATTACTGTACGCAATCCTTACCCACTGCCATTGATTCCTGATTTGTTTAACCAGTTAGCGGGGGCCAAGTGGTTCTCTAAAATTGATCTTCGGGGGGCATACAATTTGTTGCGCATGAAGGAGGGTGACGAATGGAAGACTGCTTTTAACACTCCTGTGGGTCATTTTGAGAATCTGTTATGCCTTTTGGTCTTACCAATGCTCCTGCATTTTTTCAGAATCTTATTAATGACATCCTTAGACCTTTGATCGGCAAAAATGTGGTTGTGTATTTGGATGACATTTTGATTTATTCTGGAGTCTCATTGGCGGAGCGTTCGTGAGGTATTACAGTTATTGATTGACAATTCGCTTTTTGCTAAGCTGGAGAAATGTGAGTTCGCTGTACAGAGAATTAGTTTTTTGGGCTACATTATCTCCAGCGAAGGTTTTGAGATGGACCCGGTGAAAGTTCAAGCTGTGCAGGAATGGCCTAGGCCTATTGGTTTGAAATCGTTACAGAGGTTTTTGGGTTTCGCCAATTATTATAGAAAATTCTTTAAAAATTTTTCTATTATTGTCAAACCACTGACCGATCTCACCAGGAAAGGTGCTAATGCTGTTCAGTGGACTACTGAGGCCATTGAAGCTTTTGTGTTTCTAAAGGAGAGGTTCAGCTCTGCTCCCATCCTTATGCAGCCTGATGTGACTAAACCGTTATTGGTTAAGGTTGATGCTTCTTCTGTGGGGGTCGGCGCGGTGTTGTCTCAGGAAAACAGGGATGGAGTACATTCCTGTGCCTTTGTGCCTTTTTTTAAAAAAAAATTTCTGAGACGGAACTGAATTACGATATTGGTAATCGGGAATTGTTGGCTATTAAACTCGCATTTGAACACTGGCGTCATCTCTTGGAAGGTGCTGAATTTCCCGTTCAGGTTTTCACTGATCATAAAAATCTGATCTATCTTGATGCTGCCAAACGCTTGAATGCCCGTCAGGCTAGGTGGGCACTGTTTTTCTCGCGGTTTAATTTTTCCGTTACTTACATCCCAGGTACTAAGAATGTTAAAGCCGATGCTTTGTCTCGCAGCTTTTCTCCCATGGTTGGTGCTGAGGAGGAGAACATTTTACAAGAAGGGGTTGTGATTGCTGCTTTGGACTCTGTGTTGGAAGATGAGATTCTTAAAGCACAGGAGAATGCCCCATCTAACACTCCCCATGGGAGGTTGTTTGTGCCTGGGACCTTTAGGAGAGATTTGTTTGTTGAGTGTCATGAGTCTCGGTTGGCAGGTCGTCCTGGAATCTCTGAGACCAGAGACTTGTGGGTCGCAGTTTTTGGTGGCCTGGATGGCAGAAGGAAGTCATTAAGTGGGTGCGTCAATGCACTGTGTGTGCTAGATCTAAGTCTTCACATACTCCTGCTGCGGGTTGCTTTGCCCTCTGGAGATCCCTAGTGCACCTTGGACACATTTGGCTATGGACTTTATTACTGACCTTCCCCCCTCTGAGGGTTTCACTGTCATCTGGGTTGTCGTGGACCGTTTTAGCAAGATGTGTCACTTGGTTCCTTTCATCAAACTGCCCTGCGCTAAGACTCTCGCTAAGGCCTTTGTCAAGGAAATTGTCAGACTACATGGCATTCCTACTGACATTGTTTCTGATAGGGGACCTCAGTTCGTGGCTCGTTTTTGGCGCGCCTTTTGTGACAGATTGGGAGTTCATTTGTCGTTTTCATCCGGATATCATCCTGAGTCTAATGGCCAGACAGAAAGGAAAAACCAGGATGTTGAGCAGTTCTTGCGTTGTTTTGTGGCAGACAATCAAGAGGAGTGGTCTGAGTTTCTGCCACTTGCTGAATTTGCTCTTAACAACCATACATCCTCTTCTGCTGGTTGTTCGCCTTTTTTTGTTTGTACTGGGAGACATCCGTCGTTTGGGTCATTCTCCAAATTGGTATCGGCTGTGCCTGAAGAGGAGAATTTTTCCGGTGATTTGGAGAGAGTTTGGACGGATGTGCGTGGTAATCTTCAGGAGGCTAACAGAAAATCTAAAAGGTACTTTGATAGGAAACGGCAAGAGGTTTTGTTTGCTATTGGTGACATGGTTTGGTTATCCTCTAAGAATCTGAGGTTGAGGATTACTTCTAAAATTATTGGGTCCCAAGTTTGTAGGGCCCTTTAAGATGCTTCAGGTTGTTAACCAATCGGCTGTTAGGTTGGAAGGTTCCTACCTCCTGGAAGATTAATCCGGTGTTTCATGTTTCTCTGTTGAAAAGAGCTGATGTGTCGGATGCATCCTAAATTCTAGATGGTATAGAGGGAGTTTGCAGTATCTCGTCGCTTGGAAGGGTTTTGGACCCGAGGATAACTCATGGGTGAGGGCGGATGATGTTTATGCGTCCAGACTTGTCAGAGCGTTTCACAAGAGGTTTCCGGGTAAGCCTGGGCCTAGGGGATCCGGAGGATCCTCTTAGAAGGGGGGTACTGTTAGAACTCTCCTGTTAGGTTTTTTCTATCTTGCTGGTCACATGACCTTTTTTGCCTATTTAATCCTGCTCCGCCCCTCTGGCTTTGCTGGACTTCATTGTAATTTCTACTCTTAAGCTAGCCAGGTGCTTTGTTACCTTACTCAATTAGTTTTGCTTGGTCTTCAGACCTCTATGTTCTATGTTGTTTGTTTGTCTTTTACTGCTACAACTTCTGTTAGGAGGTGTCCATCTTTCTCCCAGTCCCTAGTTCTTGTAGGGATCCCTCCCTCGCATCTATAGGTCTTCGTACAGACTAGCTGAGGACTTTAGCGTGTCTGATCGCAGGGTCAGGTTCCCCGTTACATCGTAAAGATCTAGCTTAGTTCTATTGTAGGGACAGATTTCCCTTCTTTCCTTAGTACTTGTAGCAGAACATAACACCCATGGCCTGATGTGTAGGATGCTAGCAAGACCACTAGGCGTCCCGACCATTGACTCTGTCCTACTCAGCCAGGGGAGTGTGACCCAGGTCATGCATGATATACACCTGCGTATAGGGACTCGTCATGAGGAGTCCCTGTCATGCTACGTCTTGGAGGGTATGCCAATAACCATCGTTTTAGGCCTCCCTTGGTTGAGAAAATACAACACGGTAATAGATTGGAGTTCCAGGGAAGTAGTCAGCTGGGGTCAGTCGTGTGAGGGCTGTTGCCCCGGGGCTACTGTCTCTGCTGTCTTTCTTCAACCATCCCCTTCTTCTCCAGTGGGGGCAGCAGAGGTGCTGCCAAGGAGTAGGGGTAAGTCCCAACCCTCACTACTAGCCATCCCTGAGAGTCGGAGCCCTCTTGGGAGGACTGGTCAGGAGACGGTCGTGGTTTCCTCTGAGAATTGTGTGAGTGTGGTGACATGGGGGACGCCTCTGTTGTCAGTTCCTCAAAGAGTTCACCATCTTGTGGCAAACGTGTGTGTGGCAAAAAACGTTCAGGTCCGGACCTGTGTGTGAACGAGTATGTATGGGTGTTCACCAAAAACATCCGATGGAAGTGTGCTGCTGGAGTCTGGAGTTCTTGGATGATCGGGCCGTATCGGGTGTCAGCCATTCTCAGCCCGAGGATTTACCAGCTGGAGTTACCCCCAGTTATGCCCGTACATAACTCATTCCCCAGGTCGGCGCTTTGGAGATTTGTGGCACCTCCGGAGCATACGTTATTGCCACTTCCATCAGTCCACGTTTGCCATAAACCTGAGAGTCAGGTGACTGCTGTGGTGAACCCTGGTGGATTGAGGCGTCCTTACCGTAGGCTGTTTTCCAATGAGATGCGGTGTTGAGGGTCCGGAGGCCCCTCATTAAAAGGGGGGTACTGTCACGATCCACTTTTGGATCTGTAGCAGTTTTTGCTTTCCATATTAAAATCTTTTTCCTTTCAGGCCATTGGGGGTTAATGTCAGTCTTTTCCCCCGGTGGCCGCTGGTGTAATTACATTGCTGCTGACTTGTAAGGGGAAGGTGGTGACCACTCCCACTATCCTTTAAAAGGTCACCTGAGGCGTCAGCTAACTGTTGGTGATCCATCTGCTTTTTGGAGACCAACCAAGCTGGAGTCAGGAGCTTGCTGAGCGCAGTGGTCCTTCTGCTATTTCCCTGATCTGGTGCCTTACTCTGTTGTGCAGTGCATTGCAGCAGAGAAAGCTAAGTGTTTGTTGTTTAGTTGATTTATCCCCTAAATGTCCGTCTTTCCTTTCCTTTGGTTATTTTGGTGTGGTTCCCTTTATTCCCTGTCTCACCTCCTGGGCAGGGGGTTGGGGGTTTAGCTTAGGGCTAAACAGGAGACAGGGACAGGTCGGTGACTTGTGCCTCACTACCTTCAAGTGTACCCCCAAGTTAAGGAGAGACAGGGCACCTCCCTTAGCCTTAGGGGCAGTTCAAGGGCCAAGGTTCCTCATCCCCTGTATTCCCATTACTGCCCTGTGACAAGTAGTTATTTTCTCATACATAGGGGCAATAGTAGTTATATTCTTGCACTAGGAGGGCAGTATTATAGTAGTTATATTCTTGTATATAGGGGCAGTGTTATAGTAGTTATATTCTTGTGCATAGGGGGCAGTCTTATAGTAATTATATTGTGTACATAGGAGCAGTATTATAGTTTATTCTTGTATATAGGAGCAGTATTATAGTAATTTTCTCGTACATAGGAGCAGTATTATAGTAGTTATATTATTGTGCATAGGAGCCGTATTATAGTAGTTATATTCTTGTAGGCAGTATTACTATATACTTGTACATAGGAGGCAGTAGTATAGTATATTTTTGTACACAGGAGCAGTATTATAGTCGTCATATTCTTGTACATGCGGCAGTATTATAGTAGTTATATTCTTGTACATAGGAGCCAGTATTCTAATAGTTAAATTCGTATACATAGGACCAGTATTATAATAATTCTATTTTTAAACACAAGAGGCAGTATAATAGTAGTTATATTTTTGCACATATGGAGCAGTATTATAGGTTTATACTTGTTCATAGGAGCAGCATTATAGTCATTATATTCTTAAAGAGTATCTAGTATTATATTCTTTTAAAAAGTGATAGTATTATATTAGTTTCCTGTACAAAGGGATCAGTATTATACTTGTTTTATTTGTCAATAAAATTAGAAGCAGTATTATAGTTGTTTCCTATACATAAGAAGCAGCATTTTAGTACTTATATTCATACAAATAGAGAGCCGTATGATAGCAGCTATATTCCTATGCATAGAGGTTAGTATTTTATTAGTTATATTCTTATAAGAGGAACAATAATAAAGTGTTCAAATTTCTGTACATTGTAAATATTATAGTAATTATATTTCAGTACATACAGTAGTTCTGTTCACCCTGTTATCTCAAATCCTATATCCTCCAATAGAGGGCATTATAGGGAAGGAGGTCTTTGACTACATCTATATAGGTGTTTTCCACTATGTTTTGTAACGGATTAAAAAAATTGTAATGAATAAGAAAAGTTTCACAAGAGAAATGAGTAAAATAAATTGAATTTACTTAATAAAAGAATAACAAATAAGCAGTCATTCAAATAACACATATAAGCAATAAAGTAAAATAAATAAATACATGTGAATCAAAAAACAAGCATTTTCATACATTAAATTATTAACCCCTTAAAGGGAACTTGTTACCCCCACGGGCATTTTTAAGTAAAAGAGCCACCTTCAGCAGCACTGTAAGGAAAGGGACGTCGCCATTTTGTATAGGCCTATACAGCCTCCATCTTGTCTTCACAGAGCCACAAACTTTACTACACAGGCCTATTAGCATATCAGTAAGACCAGTTTGATGTCCACTATGAATCAATAGGGCTTTAACATGCTAATGGGTCTAGGCCAGTGTCTGAATAAGATGGCCAGTCATATGCTAACTAGCTCAACCAAGGTACTGCCACACTGAGCTATCCCGCTAGCGATCTCGTTAGCGTTGCATACTAATGAGATCGCTAGCGGATTGTTTCTATATCGCTAAATGCTGCCGCATTTAGCGATATAGTTAACGACGCTATCGCCGTTAGCGATCTTCTTAACGACTTTAGCGGTACAAAAGTACGCTAAAATCGCTAAGAAAGGTGCCACACAGCGATAAGATACTTACCCAGCGGAGCGCCAGCGATGAAATAGGGTCCGGAGCGATTCCAGCGACGAGCGAGATCACAGCAGGAAGCTCGTCGCTGGAAGCTGCCGCACTGAACAATATCGCTAACGGGATCGCTAAATAGTGAAGTTTTTAGCGATCCGTTAGCGATATTGTTTAGTGTGGCATACCCTTCAGGCCAGTATTTCCTGCTCCATATGAATTGCAGGCCAGTTAATATGCGTGCTTCAAAGCAAAGGGGAAGGGCCTAGCAGACTTAAGAACTGTAGCATGGTCAGGCTGGATTCATTCCATTTCACACACAGAAGCCAAGAAGATGGTCTAGGAAGGACCAAGGGACTATCCAGCAACCGAAGACTGTTACCTGGGAGAGCCCCTGCCTTCCCATGACTATACTACCCGGTAATATTGATCTATAGCTTATACCTTTAAGCCTTGTACATTATCGTTGTATTTTTACTCTGACTGCAAATCCATTGTAATTACGTTGTATAGCTTTACTGTATATTTCTGTAATTATCTAGTGCGCCCTTAAGGCAAATTAAACCATAAAATTAATCTTGGGCTGATGCTTTTACTCTGATCACGAATCTTAGAATACCCAGTGGGTAACAGGACACCTTCCCCGGCGGCCATTTGCTCTAGGTGCAGTTCTCTTACTGACCTGAGAGACAAAGGGGGGCGCCGGAGAGCTGTACCTGTGGAGTTACGTCCCATTGGTGATGTGGGAGGAAAGGGGTCGTCCTTCACATTTGGTAGCGGCGGTGGGATCAGAAGCTGTGATACCCGGGCTACCGTGTGGCGGTCGGCATAGTTCCTCACAATTGGTGGCAGCAGTGGGATCAGAGTAATAGTGTGCGTGGGACCCCTACTCCCAGACACTAGAGACTACCAGCGGTACTTTCACTGCTGGGGTCTTAAGGTCAGCCCAGCACTAGACGGTCAGAGTGTAAATATAATAAGTTGTGTGCAAGGTCAGGGTTGCAGCTGTGTCAGTAACCAAAGGTTCCCAAGATGGCGGAAGGCACCAGGAGTAAGGCAAAGGGGGAGGCCAATGCTATGGTCTATGAGGGGTTCGATACCGATGAGGGGGAGCTCAGCCAGGGCTCCCCAAGGAGCCCGATCCCCGTGCTCAGTCTCACAGTGGACTGTCCACCCCCTGCCCGTCCCAGCCTGTCCAGATCGGAGGCCCTTTTCCAAGCGGCTATGGCACAGCTCGAGGCTGGTAATGACGCCGCCTATGACAGACTCCTGGTGGCGGCAGAGAAAGCAGCAGAGCGGGAGCAAGCAGCGGCAGAGAGAGCGGCGGAGCGGGAGCATACAGAACGTGTGTTGCAGGCTACAGAGCGCCGTGAAGCTGCGGAGCGCCGGCACCGACTGGAGATGGCTCAGCACGGGCCCCCGCTGGATGCACCAGGCCCACCGGAGACAAGGGCTTCCAAGGTCCGGGCGGAGGACTTTCCCTTACTTGAAAAGGATGGAGACCTGGATTCCTTTCTGCTGGCTTTTGAGAGGACATGCCTCCAACATCATCTGGCCCCGGATCAGTGGGCAAGGTACCTGACCCCCCGTTTGAGGGGTAAGTCCCTGGAAGTTTTGGGGGACTTACCTGCCGGGGAGGAGCAGGACTACAACGGCATCAAGTGGGCCCTGATCCAGCACTACAACTTCGCCCCGGAGTCGTACCGCAGGAAGTTCAGGAGCCTGCAGCGGGGTTCAAAGGACACCTGGACCGACCACATGCGGGCCCTGCTGAGAGCTGCGGAGCACTGGACCTCGGGTCTAGAGCTCACTACCCGCCAGGAGGTCCAGGAACTGTTTGTCATGGAGCAATTCTTGTGGAACTGCCCAGAGGACCTCCAGCAGTTCCTCCGTGACCGGAAACCAAAGGGGCTTCTGCTACAGCCGCCCTGGCAGACGAGTATGCCAACAACAGGGCGCCGGAGCCAAAGAAGCCTGCCAGCAGCACCTGGAGAGGGGGTAAGCCCAATCCTGCCCCAGCCCCATACCCAGCCCCCAGAGTGCAAGGGGTGTACCCCCTGCTGCCCTCTCCAGGCCAGGAACAGAACCCAGACGTTGTCATAATTGCAATCAGCCAGGACACTTTAAGGCTGCATGTCCCCAGCGCCAGAAGGCCCCATCCCTGTCCCAGAAACCGTCCACTGTTTTGTGTGTGGGAGGGGGTGGTGGGAGGTCCCTAGACAATTACCAACCCGTCACCATCGGCCGCTCAGCGGTCATGGGACTGCGGGACACAGGCGCTGAACGAACCCTGGTACGCCCTGAGGTGGTGTCCCCTCAAGACTTGGTACCTGGGAAAACCCTTTCCGTCTCCGGAATTGGAGGCGTTGAACCGGCGCTGCCCGTTGCCAAGTGTATTTGGACTGGGGCGCCGGGAGGGGGATGCGGGAGGTGGGGAGTAACGCCGAATATTCCTGCAAATGTGTTGCTTGGGACCGATTTGGGGCGGCTAGTGTCCCAGTATGTGGCCACTGAACCCCCAAGTTCGGCTCCCCAAGAATGTCATGACTCTACTGTGAATGCTAATGTTAATGTATTGAATGTGCCTCCAACAGTGGAGGAGAGAGTGAAAACTGATGGTAAGCCATGCAATGACACTACACACACAGGGCTCACAGTGAGGACAGGTGAGGAGGCTGAGGGGAGAGCTCAGAGGTGGAGGGAGGGGCTGCTATGAGCAGTGTAGGGCCCCTAAGTGAACCCAGTCTGCTGAGTCTAGGGCCCCTGCAGGAAGAGGAACAGGCCATGGGGGGAGGGGGCGTCCCGGGAGAGGAGCCACCAGGTAAGACCCCAGTGCAGGAGTTCCCCACATCCGGGATGTCAGGAAGTCAGGGAAGTCTGTCTGACCCGGCGACTTGGTCAGGGGACGAGGGAAAGCAGGCACTACCCGTGGTCTCAGCGGTCGTGGCCGCTGTTACCAGGAGTGGGAGCGCTGAAGCCCAAGGAGCCTCGCGGAGGTCCGACGGTTTCCCCCTCTCCGACCAAGTGGCTGCCGAGTCAGACAGTAGCCTGGAGACAGATACCGGGGAACTGACAGAGGACATGGCAGTTTCATCAATTCTTGCCACATCAAGTCAGGGATTTCAGGCAGCGTTGGAAGCTGACCCAGCCTGAAGACTCTCAAGGAACAGGCGGCACAGCCTCCCCTGGAGTCCGACCGCGAGCGAGTGGTCTGGGACCAGGGACGGCTGTTGTGAATGGGTTTGAGATGAGTTCTGAGCAGAGGCTCCCTCTGGTGGTTACAAGCGGTGCTAGTCTGTCCAGTGAAGATTGTGAGGACTGGGAATCAGGTGTTACTGATTGGTCTTATATAAGGGAGTCACCTTCCCATCAGGGTTGCCGGTGATCAATTGTTCTGGTCTGGATCCTTTATTCCTGTTTCCCTTGTAGCCTGCTGTGTCGTGTCTGCATCTCCTGCTAACAGATAAGACATTTTCTTCTTTTGTGTTTGTGCTATATTTTTGCATTTTGTCCTGCACTTCTGTGGGGCCTTCAGGGTCCCCTCCGGGGGCTTCTGCCCTCTCAGTTTAGTTCAGCCACTGATGTTTTGTACTTTTGCTTTTTCCAGTTTTTTCAGTGGCTGCTGTTTTGATTTTGTTACACCAGAGAACTAATTTAGGTGGAAGAGGTCGTGTGATCTCAGGTGTTTTTGAAATTAGTAGAGTTGGTGCCTTTCAGGGTTTTCTGGGATTGCAGTAAGTGCCCTTCCTATCCTTTTCTATTTAGTTAGTTTGGGCCCCAGAGTTTGCTCATACTATTTTCTTTCTGTGTCAGTATTTCATCTTGTCTAACCGCCATTACATGTTTGGGGGCTTCCTATTATCTTTGGGGTTCTGCTCCGGGGCAGATAGCTTTCCTATTTCTATCTTAAGGTGTAGTTAGTTTCTCAGGCTGTGACGAGGCGTCTAGGACCAACGTAGGAACGCTCCACGGCTGCCTCTAGTTGTGGTGGTTAGTCAGGGTACTGCAATCTCATAGATTCCAACTGCTCTGGTGTATTGCCTTTTTTACCTGCACTCCTCAGCTACCGAAACATAACAGTATCACCGGCCTAAAAATTGAAAATTGTATGGTACTCACAGAAGGGAAAAAATATTGTGAAAGAAAAAAGGTTGTCAGAGTTGTCAGAGATATTTTTCTGTTTGTTGCATTTTTTTTTTTTTCCCTCTGTATCTCTGGGTGCTGGGGAGGATCTTTTCTCTCAATGGAGTTTGCACAGTTGTCTGGCCGTGTGGATCAGCTTGCCACTGAGGTTCGGAGTATTGCTATCTATCTTGCTGGGTTGCCTGTTGTGGAACCTAGGATTCCCATGCCAGATTTGTTTTTGGGGATCGAGCTAAGTTTCAGAATTTCAAAAATAATTGTAAATTGTTTTTTGCCTTAAAATCTAAGTCCTCAGGGAACGCAGCGCAGCAGGTTCAAATTATCATCTCTCTCCTGCGCGGCGATCCTCAGGATTGGGCTTTTTCCCTGATACCTGGGGATCCTGTTTTGAGTGATGTTGATGCGTTTTTTCAGGCCTTGGGGTTATTGTACGATGAGCCTAATGTCACTGATCAAGCTGAAAAAGCCTTGTTGGCATTAAATCAGGGGCTTGATGACGCTGAGTTATACTGTCAGAGATTCCGTAGGTGGGCAGTCCTGACCAAATGGAATGACGACGCTTTGGCAGCCCTTTTCTGGAAGGGTCTGTCTGATAATGTAAAGGATGTTATGGTGGGATTCCCTGTCCCCTCTGGTCTCAATGATTCTATGTCATTAGCGATTCAAATTGACAGACGTTTGCGTGAGCGGAGAAGTATGCGTGGAATGGTGTTGCCTTGTGAACCAGCTTCTGAACCCATGCAGTGTGATAGAGTGGTGTCTGGGGCACAGCGTCATGAGTTTCGAAAGCGCAATGGGTTATGTTTCTACTGTGGTGATGCCTCTCATGCTATTTCAGTCTGCCCTAAGCGGGGAAGACGTTTTGCACGCTCAGTTGTCTTGGGTAGTGTTCAGACTAAGTTTTTATTAACTGTCACTCTGATATGCTCTCTGTCCTCATTTTCTGCTCAGGCTTTCGTTGATTCTGGAGCAGCTATTAACCTGATGGATTATGATTTTGCTAAACGTTGTGGATTTCCCTTGATACCCCTACAGAAGTCTATTCCCCTACTGGGGATCGATTCTACCCCTTTGGCTGAGAATAAACCCCAGTTTTCTACTCAGGTGATAATGAGGGTTGAACCTGATCACCAGGAGTGCTGCAAATTTTTGGTTCTGTATAATCTGCATGACATTATCGTGCTGGGTTTTCCTTGGTTACAGTCTCATAATCCTGTTTTGGATTGGAAATCTGTGTCTGTAACCAGTTGGGGCTGCCAATGTGTTAATACCAACACTCCTGTTTTTTCTGCCTCCCCCCAGGCTCAGGATGTTCCTGACTTTTTGATTGATTTTTCTGATGTGTTTAGCGAAAGTAAATCTGCATCCTTGCCTCCCCATAGGAGCTATGACTGCGCTATTGAATTAGTGCCGGGTAGTAAATTCCCTAAAGGTCGCCTTTTTAACTTGTCTGTACCTGAACATGACGCTATGCGGTCTTATATCAAGGAATCATTGGAGAAGGGTCATATCAGACCATCCTCTTCACCCTTAGGTGCCGGTTTTTTCTTTGTGGCCAAAAAGGATGGTTCATTAAGGCCGTGTATTGATTATCGTCTCTTGAACAATATTACTGTGAAATATCAATACCCGTTACCCTTGATTTCTGACCTGTTTTCCAGGGTGAAAAACGCTACTTGGTTTACCAAGCTTGACCTCAGGGGGGCGTATAACCTTATTCGCATTAAGCACGGGGATGAATGGAAGACGGCATTCAATACCCCTGAAGGGCATTTTGAGTACCTGGTGATGCCCTTTGGGCTCACTAATGCTCCTTCCGTCTTCCAGTCCTTCATGAATGACATTTTCAGGGATTTTGTGGACAAATTTCTGATTGTTTATTTGGATGATATCTTGATTTTTTCTAATGACTGGGACTCTCATGTGAAACATGTTCGAACTGTATTCCAGATTTTGAGAGAGAATGCTCTGTATGTGAAGGGATCAAAGTGTCTTTTTGGCGTACAGAGGATCTCATTTCTGGGATTCATTTTGTCCCCATCTGTTATTGAAATGGACCCGGTCAAGGTTCAGGCCATCTGTGATTGGGTCCAACCTACTTCATTAAAGGCTCTTCAGAGATTTTTGGGTTTTGCCAATTTTTATCGTAAATTTATTGGTAATTTCTCGGTTATTGTTAAACCATTAACTGATTTGACCAGAAAGGGTTCTGATGTGGTGAATTGGCCTCCTGAGGCAGTCTCTGCATTTCAGGAACTTAAGCAGAGATTCACTTCTGCTCCTGTTCTACGGCAGCCTGATGTTTCTCTGCCATTTCAGGTGGAGGTTGATGCCTCTGAAATTGGGGCAGGTGCCGTTTTGTCCCAAAAAGATCCAGAGACCTCTAAAAGTAACCCTTGTGCCTTTTTCTCTCGAAAATTTTCTCCTACTGAACGTAATTATGACGTGGGTAATCGGGAGTTATTGGCCATGAAGTGGGCTTTTGAAGAGTGGAGACATTGGCTGGAGGGAGCCAAACATCAGGTGGTGGTCCTTACGGACCATAAGAATCTGGTCTATCTGGAATCTGCCAAGCGACTCAATCCTAGACAGGCCAGGTGGGCCTTGTTTTTCATACGTTTTAATTTTGTGGTTTCCTTTCTTCCTGGCACTAAGAATGTTAAGGCGGATGCCCTCTCGAGGAGTTTCCTTGCGGACTCTCCTGAGTTATCTGATCCTTCTGTTATTTTGAAAGAGGGTGTAGTTCTTTCCGCCATCTCGCCCAATTTGAGACTTGCTCTGGAGGGGTGTCAGGAGGATAGGCCCGAGCGCTGCCCTGTTGGAAAATTGTTTGTCCCGGACCAGTGGAAAAAGAGTGTGATGTCTGAGATTCATTGTTCCGCATTGGCTGGGCATCCCGGAATTTTTGGTACCAGAGACTTGGTTAGTCGGTCCTTTTGGTGGCCTACCTTGTCTCGTGATGTCAGGGAATTTGTGCAGTCCTGCGGGACTTGCTCTCGCTCCAAGCCTTGCTCTCGCTCTAGTGGTTTGTTGATGCCATTGCCTGTGCCCAAGAGACCATGGACCCATATCTCTATGGATTTCATTTCCGACCTTCCTGTTTCTCAGAGAATGACCACCATCTGGGTAATTTGTGATAGGTTTTCCAAAATGATACATCTTGTGCCATTACCTAAGTTGCCTTCCTCCTCTGAATTGGTGCCGTTGTTCCTTCAGCACGTGGTTCGTTTACACGGCATTCCTGAGAACATTGTGTCTGACAGAGGAGTCCAGTTTGTTTCCAGATTTTGGAGGACTTTTTGTTCTAAACTGGGTGTTCAATTGTCTTTCTCCTCGGCATTTCATCCTCAGACCAATGGTCAAACTGAGAGAACAAACCAGACATTGGAGACTTATCTAAGATGCTTTGTGTCTGCTGATCAGGATGACTGGGTCTCTTTTTTGCCTTTGGCTGAGTTTGCTCTTAATAATAGGGCTAGCTCTGCCACTTTGATGTCTCCATTTTTTTGTAATTCTGGGTTTCACCCTCGATTTTCTTCAGGACAGACGGAGGCTTCTGTCTGTCCAGGTGTGACTCTGTTGTGGAGCGTATGCAACAGATTTGGGACCAGGTAGTGGAGAGGTTGTCCCTCTCTCAGGAGAGGGCCCAGCGGTTTGCTAACCGGCATAGGACTGATGGTCCTCGGTTTAAAGTGGGGGACTTGGTCTGGTTGTCCTCAAAGAATATTCCTATGAGAGTAGCATCTCCTAAATTTAAGCCTAGGTTCATTGGACCTTATAAGATCATGGAGATTATTAATCCTGTTTCTTTTCGTTTGCTTCTTCCAGGGACATTTAAGATCCATAACGTGTTCCACAAGTCCTTGTTGAAGAGGTTTGTTGAGCCAGTGGTTCCTGCTGCTGTGCCTCCTGACCCTGTTTTGGTTGAGGGCAATCTGGAGTATGTGGTTGAGAAAATATTAGATTCTCGTTTTTCTAGACGGAAACTCCAGTATTTGGTTAAATGGAGAGGTTATGGTCAGGAAGACAATTCTTGGGTGTTTGCTTCGGACATCCATGCTAGGAGACTTATCCGTGCGTATCATAGAACTCATCCTGACCGACCTGGTTGCTCAAATGAGGGTTCGGTGACCCCTCCTCAAGGGGGGGTACTGTTGTGAATGGGTTTGAGATGAGTTCTGAGCAGAGGCTCCCTCTGGTGGTTACAAGCGGTGCTGGTCTGTCCAGTGAAGATTGTGAGGACTGGGAATCAGGTGTTACTGATTGGTCTTATATAAGGGAGTCACCTTCCCATCAGGGTTGCCGGTGATCAATTGTTCTGGTCTGGATCCTTTATTCCTGTTTCCCTTGTAGCCTGCTGTGTCGTGTCTGCATCTCCTGCTAACAGATAAGACATTTTCTTCTTTTGTGTTTGTGCTATATTTTTGCATTTTGTCCTGCACTTCTGTGGGGGCCTTCAGGGTCCCCTCCGGGGGCTTCTGCCCTCTCAGTTTAGTTCAGCCACTGATGTTTGTACTTTTGCTTTTTCCAGTTTTTTCAGTGGCTGCTGTTTTGATTTTGTTACACCAGAGAACTAATTTAGGTGGAAGAGGTCGTGTGATCTCAGGTGTTTTTGAAATTAGTAGAGTTGGTGCCTTTCAGGGTTTTCTGGGATTGCAGTAAGTGCCCTTCCTATCCTTTTCTATTTAGTTAGTTTGGGCCCCAGCGTTTGCTCATACTATTTTCTTTCTGTGTCAGTATTTCATCTTGTCTAACCGCCATTACATGTTTGGGGGCTTTCTATTATCTTTGGGGTTCTGCTCCGGGGCAGATAGCTTTCCTATTTCTATCTTTAGGTGTAGTTAGTTTCTCAGGCTGTGACGAGGCGTCTAGGACCAACGTAGGAACGCTCCACGGCTGCCTCTAGTTGTGGTGGTTAGTCAGGGTACTGCAGTCTCATAGATTCCAACTGCTCTGGTGTATTGCCTTTTTTACCTGCACTCCTCAGCTACCGAAACATAACAGACGGCTGTACCGGGTAACGGTCCAGCAGGGTTCACCGGAGGCGTGGCCCAGGGACCGACAGTTAGTGGTGCCCCATCCGTTCAGGGCGGAATTGTTGCGGATCGCACACGAGATTCCAATGGCCGGACACTTAGGGATCACTAAAACCAGGGCCAGGCTAGCTCAGCATTTCTACTGGCCTGGAATGAGGACCGAGGTGATAGCCTACTGCCGTTCGTGTGACACCTGTCAGAGGGTGGGGAAGGCGGGGCCGCGCCCCAAAGCCCCACTGGTAACTCTGCCCATCATCGAAGAGCCTTTCTCGAGGGTGGCTGTGGATCTTATTGGACCTTGTCCACTCCCAGCCGCTCCGGGAAATGCTTCATACTAACGGTAGTGGACTATGCCACCCGGTACCCGGAGGCGGTAGCTTTGTCGTCCATTCGGGCCGACAAAGTGGCCACTGCCTTACTGGAGATTTTCTCCAGAGTGGGGTTTCCCAAGGAAATGCTCACCGACCGAGGGACCCAGTTCATGTCGCAGCTGATGGAGTCTCTCTGTAAGCAGGTACAGGTGCAACATCTGGTGGCCAGCCCGTATCACCCACAGACCAATGGCTTGTGTGAGCGGTTCAATGGCACCTTAAAGCAGATGCTGAAGATGTTGGTCGACTCCCACGGGAGAGACTGGGAGCGGTATCTCCCACACCTGCTGTTTGCCTACCGGGAGGTCCCACAGGCCTCAACGGGGTTCTCCCCCTTTGAGCTCCTGTACGGGCGACGTGTACGGGGGCCCCTTGCTCTGGTGAAGGAAGCATGGGAAGGGGATTTAGCCACCCCTGGAGTGTCGGTCATTGAGTATGTCGTGCGCTTCCGGGACCGAATGATGGCCTTGACGCGGCTGGTGCATGACAATATGGCCCAAGCTCAGGCTGACCAGAAGCGATGGTACGACCAGAATGCTTGTGAGCGGACCTACCAGGTGGGTCAAAAGGTGTGGGTACTGGTCCCCGTACCACAAAACAAGCTTCAGGCGGCCTGGGAGGGTCCATACCTCGTGCACGAGCAGCTCAACGCCGTCACTTACCTGGTCACCCGGGACCACGCCCGTGGAAGGAGGAAGGCCTTCCATGTGAACATGATGAAGGCCCATCATGAGCGGGAGGCTTATGCCCAACCAGTGTGCAACCTTTCAGAGGACAGAGAGTCAGAAATCCTTCTGGATCTGCCACCCTAGCCAAAGAGAGGATGCGGTAGGGCGCATGGGGGAACACAGGAATGTGATACCCCCTAGCGCCCTCAAAAGCAGGGAGGTGTAAGGAAAGGGATGTCGCCATTTTGTATAGGGCCTATACCAGCCTCCATCTTGTCTGTTCACAGAGCCACAAACTTTTAACTACACAGGGCCTATTAGCATATCCAGTACGACCAGTTTTGATGTCCACTATGAATCAATAGGGCTTTAACATGCTAATTGGTCTAGGCCAGTGTCTGAATAAGATGGCCAGTCATATGCTAACTAGCTCAAACTCAGGCCAGTATTTCCTGCTCCATATGAATTGCAGGCCAGTTAATATGCGTGCTTCAAAGCAAAGAGGAAGGGCCTAGCAGACTTAAGAACTGTAGCATGGTCAGGCTGGATTCATTCCATTTCACACACAGAAGCCAAGAAGATGGTCTAGGAAGGACCAAGGGACTATCCAGCAACTGAAGACTGTTACCTGGGAGAGCCCCTGCCTTCCCATGACTATACTACCCGGTAATATTGATCTATAGCTTATACCTTTAAGCCTTGTACATTATCGTTGTATTTTTACTCTGACTGCAAATCCATTGTAATTACGTTGTATAGCTTTACTGTATATTTCTGTAATTATCTAGTGCGCCCTTAAGGCAAATTAAACCATAAAATTAATCTTGGGCTGATGCTTTTACTCTGATCACGAATCTTAGAATACCCAGTGGGTAACAGGACACCTTCCCCGGCGGCCATTTGCTCTAGGTGCAGTTCTCTTACTGACCTGAGAGACAAAGGGGGGCGCCGGAGAGCTGTACCTGTGGAGTTACGTCCCATTGGTGACGTGGGAGGAAAGGGGTCGTCCTTCACATTTGGTAGCGGCGGTGGGATCAGAAGCTGTGATACCCGGGCTACCGTGTGGCGGTCGGCATAGTTCCTCACAAGCACTAAGGCAACAGTCTGTGTAGGTGGCTCTTTTTTCTGGTTTTAAAACTCGGTCCCCATACCTTAAATGTGTCCCTGAGGTATGGCCTCTTCCCCTGACTCATCCTCCCACCAGCCGTCCATCAAGCCACTTCAGCATCACTGCGCCTCCTCCAGAGTTTTTTTACTTTCATTTTGGTTCTGTGTGGTTCCTGTTGTAACAGTCCTCGGGCATGCGCAGTGCGTGCTGCCCGGGAACTGTCAGAAGACTATTGTGCCCCGCAGTGTGTTATCATGTATTCACACTGCGGGGCTGGCAATCTGGCGCCTGCACAGTCTACATGTTAGCATATAAATTTGATACACATCTCAGTCTATGATAATGTTGACCTCATAATAGAATGCACAGTAGCACTAATCCATGTACTAACTGATCAACATTTAGCACCAAAAAGGCAATGCAATTCTAGAGTATCAACAGAAGCAACAGTCAGATCAGTGAGTCAAATTGCCTACTCTCTTTGTCAGACCTATCTGGAAAACTGTGTCCATTTTGGGCACACATTTTAAAAAAGCACAGCAAACGGAGCAAGTTCAGAAGAGCCACCAGAATGGTGACCGGTCTGCAAACCATGTCCTATGAGGAACGGTTGCAGGATTTGGGAATGTTTAGCTTGCAAAAAAGAAGACTGAGAGGAGACTTAATAGCTGTCTACAAATATCTCAAGGGCTGTCACATTGTAGAAGGATCATCTTTATTCTCATTTGCACAAGGAAAGACTAGAAACAATGGGATGAAACTGAATGGGAGGCGACACAGATTAAATATTAGAAAAAACTTTTTGACAGTTAGGGTGATCAATGAGTGGAACAGGCTGCCACAAGAGGTGGTGAGTTCTCCTTCAATGGAAGTCTTCAAACAGAGGCTGGATAGACATCTGTCTGGGATGATTTAGAGAATCCTGCTTTGAGCAGGGGGTTGGACCAGAAGGCCCAGGAGGTCCCTTCCAACTCTACCATTCTATGATTCTATGATTCTATGATTCTATGTCTAGACTGATTAGGAACATATCTAGACCAACTGCATATTCACTAAGAACCATCACAGAAACAAGCAGTCATGTAGTCAAAAATTAGAAATATACGAAAAACTTTATTAAATAACATCAGGTTAAAAAGCACAGCGGGTAAAGGGATATCTTGTGCACCAAAATACAACATATACATAAGCAGGTGGCAGCATGTGTGGATGATCATATTAGCAATACCTCTAAGCTAATGGCAGTGTATAGGGGATTCCTAAATAGTATGGATGACTATACTGTATGTACAATTTATAATAATAAACAGTCATCCTAAAAAGGTATCACACATAAATAGAAATAATATACATACCACAGACTACACACGCAGCCCCTGCCCTCCCCAACGCACGTTTCGGAAAGTTCCTTCCTCACGGGGCGTGTTATTTAATAAAGTTTTTCACATATTTCTAATTTTTGACTACATGACTGCTTGTTTCTGTGATGGTTCTACATGTTTAGCATGTAGACTGCGCAGCTAAACATGTAGACTGAGCAGGCGCCAGATTGCCAGCCCCGCAGTGTGAATACATGATAACACACTGCGGGGAGGGATCTGGGGAAAGACAATGACGCAGGCGCAATAGTCTTCTGACAGTTCCCGGACAGCGAGAACTGCGCATGCCCGAGGACTGTTACAACACCGCAGGCGCCCCACAGAACCGAAATGAAAAAAAAGCAACTCTGGAGGAGGCGTGGTGACGATGAAGGGGTTGAAGGACGGCTGGGGGAGGATGAGTCAGGGAAGAGGCCATACCTCAGGGACACATTTAAGATATGGGGACGGAGTTTTAAAACTATATATTTCAGCGTTGCAGGGGACCAGAAAAAAAAGAGCCACCTTCACAGACTGCTACCTTAATGCTGCTGAAGGTGGCTCTTTTACTTAAAAACACCCGGGGGGTGACAAGTTCCCTTTAACCCCCAAGGGTGGTTTGCACGTTAATGATTTTTACAATTCTGACCACTGTCTCTTTATGAGGTTATAACTCTGGAACCCTTCAACAGATATTCGCGATTCTGAGAATCTTTTCTCATGACATATTCTACTTCATGATAGTCATAAAATTTCTTTGATATAACTTGCGTTTATTTATGAAAAAAATGGAAATATGGCAAAAATTTTGAAAATTTTTGCAATATTCAAACTTTTAACTTTTATTCCCTTAAAATAGAGAAATATGTCATACAAAATACAAACTAAATAACATTTCCCACATGTCTACTGAACATCAGCACAATTTTGGAACCAAAATTTTTTTTTGTTAGGAGGTTATAAGGGTTAAAAGTTGACCAGCGATTTCTCATTTTTACAACAAAATGTACAAAACCATTTTTTTTAGGGACCACCTCACATTTCAAGTCACTTTGAGGGTTCTATATGGCAGAAAATACCCAAAAGTGACACATTCTAAAAACTGCACCCCTCAAGGTACTCAAAACCACATTCAAGAAGTTTATTAACCCTTCAGATGCTTCACAGGAGCTGAAGCAACGTGGATGGAAAAAATGAACATTTAACTATAAAAGTCACAAAAATGATCTTTTACAAAAAAAATTTTTATTTTAACAAGGGTAAAAGGAGAAAATGGACAGATAAAGTTGCTGTGCAATTTCTCCTGAGTACGCTGATACCCCATATGTGGGGGAAAACCACTGTCTGGGCGCACTGTAGGGCTCGGAAGGGAAGGAGTGCTGTTTGACTTTTTCAAACCAAACTTGGCTGGAATTTAGATTGAAAGCCATGTCGCATTTGGAGAGCCCCTGATGTGCCTAAACAGTGGAAACCCCCCACAAGTTACATCATTTTGGAAACTAGACCCCCTAAGGAACTTATCTAGATCTGTTATGAGCACTTTGAACCCCCAAGTTTATAATACCTGGGTGTGAAAAATAAAAAATTCCACAAAAATGATTTTTTAGTCCAAAATTTTTGATTTTTCCCAAGGAAATTGGACCCCAAAAGTTGTTGTCCAATTTGTCATGAGTAGGATGATACCCCATATGTGGGGGAAACTGTTTTAGTGCATGGCAGGGCTCGGAAAGGAAGTAATGACGTTTTGGAATGCAGACTTTGATGGGTGTCATGTTCAGTTTGCAGAGCCCCTGATATGCCTAAACAGTGGAAAGCCCCAAAACTTACCCCATTTTGGAAACTAGACCCCCTAAGGAACTTATCTAGATATGTGGTGAGCACTTTGAACCCCCAAGTGCTTCACACAAGTTTATAATGCCCGTGCATGAAAATAAAAAATCCTATTTTTTTCCCACAAAAATTATATTTTAGTCACCAATTTTTTATTTTCCCAAGGGTAACTGTTATGTTTCGGTAGCTGAGGAGTGCATGCAAAAAAGGCAATACACCAGAGCAGTTGGAATCTATGAGATTGCAGTACCCTGACTAACCACAACAACTAGAGGCAGCCGTGGAGCGTTCCTACGTTGGTCCTAGACGCCTCGTCACAGCCTGAGAACTAACTACACCTAAAGATAGAAATAGGAAAGCTATCTGCCCCGGAGCAGAACCCCAAAGATAATAGAAAGCCCCCAAACATGTAATGGCGGTTAGACAAGAAGAAATACAGACACAGACAGAAAATAGTATGAGCAAACGTTGGGGCCCAAACTAACTAAATAGAAAAGGATAGGAAGGGTACTTACTGCAATCCCAGAAAACCCTGAAAAGCACCAACTCTACTAATTTCAAAAACACCTGAGATCACACGACCTCTACCACCTAAATTAGTTCTCTGGTGTAACAAAATCAAAACAGCAGCCACTGAAAAAACTGGAAAAAGCAAAGGTACAAACATCAGTGGCTGAATTAAACTGAGAGGGCAAAAGCCCCCGGAGGGGACCCTGAAGGCCCCCACAGAAGTGCAGGACAAAATGCAAAAATCAAGCACAAAAACAAAAAGAAGAAAATGTCTTATCTGTTAGCAGGAGATGCAGACAAGACACAGCAGGCTACAAAGGAAACAGGAATCAAGGATTCAGACCAGAACAATTGATCACCGGCAACCCTGATGGGAAGGTGACTCCCTTATATAAGACCAGTCAGTAACACCTGATTCCCAATCCTCACAATCTTCACAATCTTCACTGGACAGACCAGCACCGCTTGTAACCACCAGAGGGAGCCTCTGCTCAGAACTCATCCCAAGCCCACTCACAACAGTACCCCCCCTTAGGAGGGGTCACCGAACCCTCATTTGAGCAACCAGGTCGGTCAGGATGAGTTCTATGGTACGCACGGATGAGTCTCCCAGCATGGATGTCCGAAGCAAACACCCAAGAATTGTCCTCCTGACCATAACCTCTCCACTTAACCAAATACTGGAGTTTCCGTCTAGAAAAACGAGAATCTAATATTTTCTCAACCACATGCTCCAGATTGCCCTTAACCAAAACAGGGTCAGGAGGCACAGCAGCAGGAACCACTGGCTCAACAAACCTCTTCAACAAGGACTTGTGGAACACGTTATGGATCTTAAATGTCCCTGGAAGAAGCAAACGAAAAGAAACAGGATTAAGAATCTCTATGATCTTATAAGGTCCAATGAACCTAGGCTTAAATTTAGGAGATGCTACTCTCATAGGAATATTTTTTGAGGACAACCAGACCAAGTCACCTACTTTAAACCGAGGTCCATCAGTCCTATGCCGGTTAGCAAACCGCTGGGCCCTCTCCTGAGAGAGGGACAACCTCTCCACTACCTGGTCCCAAATCTGTTGCATACGCTCCACAACAGAGTCAACACCTGGACAGACAGAAGCCTCCGTCTGTCCTGAAGAAAATCGAGGGTGAAACCCAGAATTACAGAAAAACGGAGACATCAAAGTGGCAGAGCTAGCCCTATTATTAAGAGCAAACTCAGCCAAAGGCAAAAAAGAGACCCAGTCATCCTGATCAGCAGACACAAAGCATCTTAGATAAGTCTCCAATGTCTGGTTTGTTCTCTCAGTTTGACCATTGGTCTGAGGATGAAATGCCGAGGAGAAAGACAATTGAACACCCAGTTTAGAACAAAAAGTCCTCCAAAATCTGGAAACAAACTGGACTCCTCTGTCAGACACTATGTTCTCAGGAATGCCGTGTAAACGAACCACGTGCTGAAGGAACAACGGCACCAATTCAGAGGAGGAAGGCAACTTAGGTAATGGCACAAGATGTATCATCTTAGAAAACCTATCACAAATCACCCAGATGGCGGTCATTCTCTGAGAAACAGGAAGGTCGGAAATGAAATCCATAGAGATATGGGTCCATGGTCTCTTGGGCACAGGCAATGGCATCAACAAACCACTAGAGCGAGAGCAAGGCTTGGAGCGAGAGCAAGTCCCGCAGGACTGCACAAATTCCCTGACATCACGAGACAAGGTAGGCCACCAAAAGGACCGACTAACCAAGTCTCTGGTACCAAAAATTCCGGGATGCCCAGCCAACGCGGAACAATGAATCTCAGACATCACACTCTTTTTCCACTGGTCCGGGACAAACAATTTTCCAACAGGCAGCGCTCGGGCCTATCCTCCTGACACCCCTCCAGAGCAAGTCTCAAATTAGGTGAGATGGCGGAAAGAACTACACCCTCTTTCAAAATAACAGAAGGATCAGATAACTCAGGAGAGTCCGCAAGGAAGCTCCTCGAGAGGGCATCCGCCTTAACATTCTTAGTGCCAGGAAGAAAGGAAACCACAAAATTAAAACGTGTGAAAAACAAGGCCCACCTGGCCTGTCTAGGATTGAGTCGCTTGGCAGATTCCAGATAAACCAGATTCTTATTGTCAGTAAGGACCACCACCTGATGTTTGGCTCCCTCCAGCCAATGTCTCCACTCTTCAAAAGCCCACTTCATGGTCAATAACTCCCGATTACCCACGTCATAATTACGTTCAGTAGGAGAAAATTTTCGAGAGAAAAAGGCACAAGGGTTACTTTTAGAGGTCTCTGGATCTTTTTGGGACAAAACGGCACCTGCCCCAATTTCAGAGGCATCAACCTCCACCTGAAATGGCAGAGAAACATCAGGCTGCCGTAGAACAGGAGCAGAAGTGAATCTCTGCTTAAGTTCCTGAAATGCAGAGACTGCCTCAGGAGGCCAATTCACCACATCAGAACCCTTTTTGGTCAAATCAGTTAATGGTTTAACAATAACCGAGAAATTACCAATAAATTTACGAGAAAAATTGGCAAAACCCAAAAATCTTTGAAGAGCCTTTAATGAAGTAGGTTGGACTCAATCACAGATGGCCTGAACCTTGACCGGGTCCATTTCAATAACAGATGGGGACAAAATGAATCCCAGAAATGAGATCCTCTGTACGCCAAAAAGACACTTTGATCCCTTCACATACAGAGCATTCTCTCTCAAAATCTGGAATACAGTTCGAACATGTTTCACATGAGAGTCCCAGTCATTAGAAAAAAATCAAGATATCATCCAAATAAACAATCAGAAATTTATCCACAAAATCCCTGAAAATGTCATTCATGAAGGACTGGAAGACAGAAGGAGCATTAGTGAGCCCAAAGGGCATCACAAGGTACTCAAAATGCCCCTCCGGGTATTGAATGCCGTCTTCCATTCATCCCCGTGCTTAATGCGAATAAGGTTATATGCCCCCCTGAGGTCAAGCTTGGTAAACCAAGTAGCGTTTTTCACCCTGGAAAACAGGTCAGAAATCAAGGGTAACGGGTATTGATATTTCACAGTAATATTGTTCAAAAGACGATAATCAATACAAGGCCTTAATGAACCATCATTTTTGGCCACAAAGAAAAAACCGGCACCTAAGGTGAAGAGGATGGTCTGATATGACCCTTCTCCAATGACTCCTTGATATAAGACCGCATAGCGTCATGTTCAGGTACAGACAAGTTAAAAAGGCGACCTTTAGGGAATTTACTAGCAGGCACTAATTCAATAGCACAGTCATAGCTCCTATGGGGAGGCAAGGATGCAGATTTACTTTCGCTAAATACATCAGAAAAATCAATCAAAAAGTCAGGAACATCCTGAGCCTGGGGGAGGCAGAAAAAACAGGAGTGTTGGTATTAATACATTGGCAGCCCCAACTGGTTACAGACACAGATTTCCAATCCAAAACAGGATTATGAGACTGTAACCAAGGGAAACCCAGTACGATAATATCATGCAGATTATACAGAACCAAAAATTTGCAGCACTCTTGATGATCAGGTTCAACCCTCATTATCACCTGAGTAGAGAACTGAGGTTTATTCTCAGCCAAAGGGGTAGAATCGATCCCCAGTAGGGAATAGACTTCTGTAGGTATCAAGGGAAACCCACAACGTTTAGCAAAATCATAATCCATCAGGTTAATAGCTGCTCCAGAATCAACGAAAGCCTGAGCAGAAAATGAGGACAGAGAGCATATCAGAGTGACAGTTAATAAAAACTTAGTCTGAACACTACCCAAGACAACTGAGCGTGCAAAACGTCTTCCCCGCTTAGGGCAGACTGAAATAGCATGAGAGGCATCACCACAGTAGAAACATAACCCATTGCGCTTTCGAAACTCATGACGCTGTGCCCCAGACACCACTCTATCACACTGCATGGATTCAGAAGCAGGTTCACAAGGCAACACTATTCCACGCATACTTCTCCGCTCACGCAAACGTCTGTCAATTTGAATCGCTAATGACATAGAATCATTGAGACCAGAGGGGACAGGGAATCCCACCATAACATCCTTTACATTATCTGACAGACCCTTCCGAAAAAGGGCCGCCAAAGCGTCGTCATTCCACTTGGTCAGGACTGCCCACCTACGGAATCTCTGACAGTATAACTCAGCGTCCTCAAGCCCCTGATTTAATGCCAACAAGGCTTTTTCAGCTTGATCAGTGACATTAGGCTCATCGTACAATAACCCCAAAGCCTGAAAAAATGCATCAACATCACTCAAAACAGGATCCCCAGGTGTCAGGGAAAAAGCCCAATCCTGAGGATCGCCGCGCAGGAGAGAGATGACAATTTGAACCTGCTGCGCTGCGTTCCCTGAGGCTTAGATTTTAAGGCAAAAAACAATTTACAATTATTTTTGAAATTCTGAAAGTTAGCTCGATCCCCCAAAAACAAATCTGGCATGGGAATCCTAGGTTCCACAACAGGCAATCTAGCTAGATATGCAGCAATACTCTGAACCTCAGTGGCAAGCTGATCCACACGGCCAGACAACTGTGCAAACTCCATTGAGAGAAAAAATCCTCCCCAGCACCCAGAGATACAGAGGGAAAAAAAAAAAATGCAACAAACAGAAAAATATCTCTGACAACTCTGACAACCGTTTTTTCTTTCACAAATTTTTTCCCTTCTGTGAGTACCATACAATTTTAAATTTTAGGCCGGTGATACTGTTATGTTTCGGTAGCTGAGGAGTGCAGGCAAAAAAGGCAATACACCAGAGCAGTTGGAATCTATGAGATTGCAGTACCCTGAGTAACCACAACAACTAGAGGCAGCCGTGGAGCGTTCCTACGTTGGTCCTAGACGCCTCGTCACAGCCTGAGAAACTAACTACACCTAAAGATAGAAATAGGAAAGCTATCTGCCCCGGAGCAGAACCCCAAAGATAATAGAAAGCCCCAAACATGTAATGGCGGTTAGACAAGAAGAAATACAGACACAGACAGAAAATAGTATGAGCAAACGTTGGGGCCCAAACTAACTAAATAGAAAAGGATAGGAAGGGTACTTACTGCAATCCCAGAAAACCCTGAAAAGCACCAACTCTACTAATTTCAAAAACACCTGAGATCACACGACCTCTACCACCTAAATTAGTTCTCTGGTGTAACAAAATCAAAACAGCAGCCACTGAAAAAACTGGAAAAAGCAAAGGTACAAACATCAGTAGCTGAACTAAACTGAGAGGGCAAAAGCCCCCGGAGGGGACCCTGAATGCCCCACAGAAGTGCAGGACAAAATGCAAAAATCAAGCACAAAAACAAAAAGAAGAAAATGTCTTATCTGTTAGCAGGAGATGCAGACAAGACACAGCAGGCTACAAAGGAAACAGGAATCAAGGATTCAGACCAGAACAATTGATCACCGGCAACCCTGATGGGAAGGTGACTCCCTTATATAAGACCAGTCAGTAACACCTGATTCCCAATCCTCACAATCTTCACAATCTTCACTGGACAGACGAGCACCGCTTGTAACCACCAGAGGGAGCCTCTGCTCAGAACTCATCCCAAGCCCACTCACAACAGGTAACAGGAGAAATTTGACCCCAAAAGTTGTTGTCCAATTTGTCCTTAGAACGCTGATACCCCATATGTGGGAGAAAACTACTGGTGGGCACATGTCGGGGCTCGGAATAGAAGTGACGTTTTGTAATGCAGAAAGGTCTGCGGGTGTCATGTCACGTTTGGAGAGCCCCTGACCTGTCTAAACAGTGGAAACCCCCCACAAGTGACCCCATTTTGGAAACTAGACCCCAAAAGGAACTTATCTAGATGTGTGGTGAGCACTTTGAACCCCCAAGTGCTTCACAAAAGTTTATAACGCCCTGGCGTGAAAATAAAAAAATCATATTTTTTCCACAAACATGATCTTTTAGTCCCCAGTTTTTTATTTTCCCGAGGGTAACAGAAGAAATTGGACACCAAAAGTTGTTGCTCAATTTGTCCTGAGTACGCTGATGCCCTATATGTGGGAGAAAACTACTGTATGGGCACACGTCGGGGCTCGGAAGCGAAGTAGTAACATTTTGCATTGCAGACTTTGAATAAATAGTCTGCGGGCGTCATGTTGCGTTTGCAGAGCCCCTGATGTGCCTAAACAGTGGAAACCCCCACAGGAGACCCCATTTTGGAAACTAGACCCCCCAAGGAGCTTATCTAGATGTGTAGTGAGAACTTTTAACCCCCAAGTGCTTCACAGAAGTTAAAAAGGTAGAGCCATAAAAATAAAAAATCATATTTTTTTCCACAAAAATGATGTTTTTGCCCTTAATTTTTTATCTTGAGGTAACAGAAGAAATTAGACCCCAACAGTTATTGTACAATTTGTCCTGAGTACGCAGAAACCCCATATGTGGGGTAAACTACTGTTTGGGCGCATGGCAGAGCTCAGAAGGGAGGAAGCACCGTTTGACTTTTTCAACGCAGAATTGGCTGGAATTGATATCAGATGCCATGTCACGTTTGGAGAGCCCCTGATGTGCCTAAACAGTGGAAACCCCCCAATTTTAACGCCAACCCTAACCCCAACACACCCCTAACTTTAGCCCCAACCCTAACACTAATGGGAAAATGGAAATAAATACAGTACAGACCAAAAGTTTGGACACACCTTCTCATTTAAAGATTTTTCTGTATTTTCATGACTATCAAAATTGTACATTCACACTGAAGGCATCAAAACTATGAAATAACACATGTGGAATTATATACTTAACAAAAAAGTGTGAAACAACAGAAAATATGTCTTATATTCTAGGTTCTTCAAAGTAGCCACCTTTTGCTTTGATGAGTGCTTTGCACACTCTTGGCATTCTCTTGATGAGCTTCAAGAGTGTAGTCACCGGAAACGGTATTCCAACAATCTTGAAGGAGTTCCCAGAGATGCTTAACACTTGTTGGCCCTTTTGCCTTCACTCTGCGGTCCAGCTCACCTCAAACCATCTCGATTGGGTTCAGGTCTGGTGACTGTGGAGGCCAGGTCATCTTGCTTAGCACCCCATCACTCTCGTTCTTGGTCAAATAACCCTTGCACAGCCTGGAGGTGTGTTTGGGGTCATTGTCCTGTTGAAAAATAAATGATGGTCCAACTAAACGCAAACCGGATGGAATAGCATGACGCTGCAAGATGCTGTGGTAGCCATGCTGCTTCAGTATGCCTTCAATTTTGAATAAATCCCCAACAGTGTCACCAGCAAAGCACCCCCACACCATCACACCTCCTCCTCAATGCTTCAGTGGGAACCAGGCATGTAGAGTACATCCGTTCACCTTTTCTGCGTCGCACAAAGACACTGTGGTTGGAACCAAAGATCTCAAATTTGGACTCATCAGACCAAAGCACAGATTTCCACTGGTCTAATGTCCATTCCTTGTGTTCTTTAGCCCAAACAAGTCTCTTCTGCTTGTTGCCTGTCCTTAGCAGTGGTTTCCTAGCAGCTATTCTACCATGAAGGCCTGCTGCACAAAGTCTCCTCTTAACAGTTTTTGTAGAGATGTGTCTGCTGCTAGAACTCTGTGTGGCATTGACCTAGTCTCTAATCTGAGCTGCTATAAACCTTCGATTTCTGAGGCTGGTGACTCTGATAAACGTATCCTCATAAGCAGTGGTGACTCTTGGTCTTCCTTTCCTGGGGCGGTCCTCATGTGAGCCAGTTTCTTTGTAGCGCTTGATGGATTTTGCAACTGCACTTGGGGACACTTTCAAAGTTTTCCCAGTTTTTCAGACTGACTGACCTTCATTTCTTAAAGTAATGATGGCCACTCGTTTTTCTTAGCTGCTTTTTTCTTGCCATTATACCAATTCTAACAGTCTATTCAGTAGGACTATCAGTTGTGTATCCACCAGACTTCTGCACAACACAACTGATGGTCCCAACCCCATTTATAAGGCCAGAAATCCCACTTATTAAACCTGACAGGGCACACCTGTGAAGTGAAAACCATTTCCGGTGGCTACCTCTTGAAGCTCATCAAGAGAATGCCAAGAGTGTGCAAAGCAGTCATCAAAGCAAAAGGTGGCTACTTTGAAGAACCTAGAATATAAGACATATTTTCAGTTGTTCCACACTTTTTTGTTAAGTTTATAATTCCACATGTGTTAATTCATAGTTTTGATGCTTTCAGTGTGAATGTACAATTTTCATAGTCTTGAAAATACAGAAAAATCTTTAAATGAGGTGTGTTGAAACTTTTGGTCTGTACTGTAGAAATGAATTTATTGTGGAATATTTTTTTTTCTTTATTTAGGATTTTTTTTTACACATGTTAATTTTTTTTTTACTTTGTCCCAGGGTGGGACATCACTGTATAGTGTCAGATCACTGCTCTGCACAGCACTCTGTCAGACCAGCGATCTGACAGGCACTGCAGGAGGCTTTCTCAGCGCCTGCTCTCAGCAGGCACTGAGGAAGCCGCCTCCCTGCAGGACCCAGAAGGACCTCGGGGCTATCTTGGGTCCGGGGTCCTGCAAGGAGCAGGTCCTCGGAACAGCGCAATCACATTGCGCTGCTCTGAGGGTCTTCGGGAAGAACGCAAGGAGCCCCCTCCCTGCGCGATGCTTCCCTGTGCCCCCGGTACACTACGATCATGTTTGATCGCAGTGTTTCAGGGGTTAATGTGCCGGGAGCAGTCCGTGACCACTCCTGGCACTTAGTGCCGGGTGTCAGCTGTGATTATCCCCCCAGGAGCGCAGCTGATCTCCTATGACGTACTATCCCGTCCTTGGGAATTAAGTCCCAGGGCACATGGACGGGATAGTACGTCAGATGACAGAAAGGGGTTAAGGTAGAAGTCCATCAATCTGTCTCCATCTCTCTCTCTCTCTCTCCCTCGGAATCCCTGTATGTCACATTTTCAGTCTTTTCTGTCTCAGAGTTAAGTCCACTTTTTATATGTTAAAAACTATAAACTGTATATTCAAATGTCTCTAAAGGCTTTGATTAGGTATGAGCGAGTAGTGAAATACTCTGACTCGCTGTACTCGTTACAAGTAGCTCTTAATACTCGGGTATTCGTAACGAGTAGCGAGTCCAATGTAAGTCTATGGGAAATGCGAGTAATGGGCGGAGAATGTATGCGGGGGTTCTGTGGGGCTATGTATGTGCGCGGGTTCTGTTCCAGTTTCTACTGGCTCGGGCTCTGCCTGGCCTGTGCCGAAGCTGTGCTGGGCTCTGCCGGTGCTGTGCGGGGCTGTGCCGGCCTCTGCCGGGGCTGTGCAGGGCTCTGCCGGGCTTGGGCTCTGCTGACTGTGCGGGCATCGTCCGATGGGTCTGTGAGGGACTCAGCCGGCCGCCACACGGTAGCCCGGGTATCACAGCTTCTGATACCACCGCCGCTACCAGATGTGACGGACGATCCCTTTCCTCCCACGTCACCAATGGGACGTAACTCCACAGGAACAGCTCTCCGGCGCCCCCCTTTGTCTCTCAGGTCAGTAAGAGAACTGCACCTAGAGCAAATGGCCGCCGGGGAAGGTGTCCTGCTACCCACTGGGTATTCTAAGATTCGTGATCAGAGTAAAAGCATCAGCCCAAGATTAATTTTATGGTTTAATTTGCCTTAAGGGCGCACTAGATAATTACAAAAATATACAGTAAAGCTATACAACGTAATTACAATGGAATGGCAGTCAGAGTAAAAATACAACAATAATGTACAAGGCTAAAAGGTATAAGCTATGGATCAATATTACCGGGTATTATGGTCTTGGGAAGGCCTTGGCTCTGCCATTCCCAGGTACAGTTCTTCAGTTCCTGAATAGTCCCTTGGTCTTTCCTAGACCATCTTCTTGGCTTCTGTGTGAGAAATGGAATGAGACCAGCAGCCTGGTCATGGCTAGTTGTTTAGACCTGCTAGGCCCATCCCCATTGCTTTGAAGCACGCATATTAATTGGCCTGCAATTCATATGGAACAGGAAACAATGCCTGAGCTTGGGCTATTTACCATACGACTGAACATCTCATTCAGTCACTGGCCTAGACTAATTAGCATGTAAAGGCCTATTGATTCCTAGTGGGCATCAAAACCTGTCGTACTGGATATGCTAATAGGCAATGTGTAGCTAAAAGTCTGTGGCTGTGTGAACTGACAAAATGGAGGCTGGTACAGGCCCTATACAAAATGGCGACAACCTTTTCCTTACACCTCCCTGCTTTTGAGGGCGCTAGGGGGTATCACATTCCTGTGTTCCCCCGTGCGCCCTACCGCACCCTCTCTTTGGCTAGGGTGGTAGATCCACGAGGATTTCTGACTCTCTGTCCTCTCCTTCCTCTGGAAGGTTGCACACTGGGTGAGCATAAGCCTCCCGCTCATGATGGGCCTTCATCATGTTCACATGGAAGGCCTTCCTCCTTCCACGGGCGTGGTCCAGGGTGACCAGGTAGGTGACGGCGTTGAGCTGCTCGTGCACGAGGTATGGACCCTCCCAGGCCGCCTGAAGCTTGTTTTGTGGTACGGGGACCAGTACCCACACCTTTTGACCCACCTGGTAGGTCCGCTCACAAGCATTCTGGTCGTACCATCGCTTCTGGTCAGCCTGAGCTTGGGCCATATTGTCATGCACCAGCCGTGTCAAGGCCATCATTCGGTCCCGGAAGCGCACGACATACTCAATGACCGACACTCCAGGGGTGGCTAAATCCCCTTCCCATGCTTCCTTCACCAGAGCAAGGGGCCCCCGTACACGTCGCCCGTACAGAAGCTCAAAGGGGAGAACCCCGTTGAGGCCTGTGGAACCTCCCGGTAGGCAAACAGCAGGTGTGGGAGATACCGCTCACAGTCTCTCCCGTGGGAGTCGACCAACATCTTCAGCATCTGCTTTAAGGTGCCATTGAACCGCTCACACAAGCCATTGGTCTGTGGGTGATACGGGCTGGCCACCAGATGTTGCACCTGTACCTGCTTACAGAGAGACTCCATCAGCTGCGACATGAACTGGGTCCCTCGGTCGGTGAGCATTTCCTTGGGAAACCCCACTCTGGAGAAAATCTCCAGTAAGGCAGTGGCCACTTTGTCGGCCCGAATGGACGACAAAGCTACCGCCTCCGGGTACCGGGTGGCATAGTCCACTACCGTTAGTGTGAAGCATTTCCCGGAGCGGCTGGGAGTGGACAGAGGTCCAATGAGATCCACAGCCACCCTCGAGAAAGGCTCTTCGATGATGGGCAGAGTTACCAGTGGGGCTTTGGGGCGCGGCCCCGCCTTCCCCACCCTCTGACAGGTGTCACACGAACGGCAGTAGGCTATCACCTCGGTCCTCATTCCAGGCCAGTAGAAATGCTGAGCTAGCCTGGCCCTGGTTTTAGTGATCCCTAAGTGTCCGGCCATTGGAATCTCGTGTGCGATCCGCAACAATTCCGCCCTGAACGGATGGGGCACCACTAACTGTCGGTCCCTGGGCCACGCCTCCGGTGAACCCTGCTGGACCGTTACCCGGTACAGCCGTCCCTGGTCCCAGACCACTCGCTCGCGGTCGGACTCCAGGGGAGGCTGTGCCGCCTGTTCCTTGAGAGTCTTCAGGCTAGGGTCAGCTTCCAACGCTGCCTGAAATCCCTGACTAGATATGGCAAGAATTGACGAAACTGCCCTGTCCTCTGTCAGTTCCCCGGGATCTGTCTCCTGGCTACTGTCTGACTCGGCAGCCACTTGGTCAGAGAGGGGGAAACCGTCGGACCTCCGCGAGGCTCCTTGGGCTTCAGCGCTCCCACTCCTGGTAACAGCGGCCACGACCGCTGAGACCACGGGTAGCGCCTGCTTTCCCTCCTCCTCTGACCAAGTCGCCGGGTCAGGCAGACTTCCCTGACTTCCTGACATCCCGGATGTGGGGAACTCCTGACCTGGGGTCCTACCTGGTGGCTCCTCTCCCGGGACACCCCCTCCCCCCATGGCCTGTTCCTCTTCCTGCAGGGGCCCTAGACTCAGCAGGCTGGATTCACTTAGGGGCCCTACACTGCCCATAGCAGCCCCTCCCTCCACCTCTGAGCTCTCCCCTACAGCCTCCTCACCTGTCCTCACTGTGAGCCCTGTGTGTGTAGTGTCAGTGCATGGCTTACCATCAGGTTTCACTCCCTCCTCCACTGTTGGAGGCACATTCAATACATTAACATTAGCATTCACAGTAAAGTCATGACATTCTTGGGGAGCCGGACTTGGGGGTTCAGTGGCCACATACTGGGACACTAGCCGCCCCAAATCGGTCCCAAGCAACACATTTGCAGGAATATTCGGCGTTACTCCCACCTCCCGCATCCCCCTCCCGGCACCCCAATCCAAATACACCTTGGCAACGGGCAGCGCCGGTTCAACGCCTCCAATTCCGGAGACGGAAAGGGTTTTCCCAGGTACCAAGTCTTGAGGGGACACCACCTCAGGGCGTACCAGGGTTCGTTCAGCGCCTGTGTCCCGCAGTCCCATGACCGCTGAGCGGCCGATGGTGACGGGTTGGTAATTGTCTAGGGACCTCCCACCACCCCCTCCCACACACAAAACAGTGGACGGTTTCTGGGACAGGGATGGGGCCTTCTGGCGCTGGGGACATGCAGCCTTAAAGTGTCCTGGCTGATTGCAATTATGGCAACGTCTGGGTCTGTTCCTGGCCTGGAGAGGTCAGCAGGGGGGTACGCCCCTTGCACTCTGGGGGCTGGATATGGGGCTGGGGCAGGATTGGGCTTACCCCCTCTCCAGGTGCTGCTGGCAGGCTTCTTTGGCTCCGGCGCCCTGTTGTTGGCATACTCGTCTGCCAGGGCAGCTGTAGCAGAAGCCCCCTTTGGTTTCCGGTCACGGAGGAACGGCTGGAGGTCCTCTGGGCAGTTCCACAAAAATTGCTCCACGACAAACAGTTCCTGGACCTCCTGGCGGGTAGTGAGCTCTAGACCCGAGGTCCAGTGCTCCGCAGCTCTCAACAGGGCCCGCATGTGGTCGGTCCAGGTGTCCTTTGAACCCCGCTGCAGGCTCCTGAACTTCCTGCGGTACGACTCCGGGGTGAGGTTGTAGTGCTGGATCAGGGCCCGCTTGATGCTGTTGTAGTCCTGCTCCTCCCCGGCAGGTAAGTCCCCCAAAACTTCCAGGGACTTACCCCTCAAACGGGGGGTCAGGTACCTTGCCCACTGATCCAGGGCCAGATGATGTTGGAGGCATGTCCTCTCAAAAGCCAGCAAAAAGGAATCCAGGTCTCCATCCTTTTCAAGCAAGGGAAAGTCCTCCGCCCGGACCTTGGGAGCCCTTGTCTCCAGTGGGCCTGGTGCATCCAGTGGGGGCCCGTGCTGAGCCATCTCCAGTCGGTGCCGGCGCTCCGCTGCTCTCTCTGCCGCTGCATGCTCCCGCTCCGCTGCTCTCTCTGCCGCTGCTTGCTCACGCTCTGCTGCTTTCTCTGCCGCTGCTTGCTCACGCTCTGCTGCTGTCTCTGCCGCCACCAGGAGTCTTTCATAGGCGGCGTCATTACCAGCCTCGAGCTGCGCCATAGCCGCTTGGAAGAGGGTCTCCGATCTGGACAGGCTGGGACGGGCAGGGGGTGGGCAGTCCACTGTGAGACTGAGCACGGTGGTCGGGCTCCTTGGGGAGCCCTGGCTGAGCTCCCCCTCGCCTCCATCGGTATCGAACTCATCATAGACCACAGCATTGGCCTCCCCCTTTGCCCTACTCCTGGTGCCTTCCGCCATCTTGGGAACCTTTGGTTACTGAAACACAGCTGCAACCCTGATCTTGCACACAACTTGTTATATTTACACTCTGACCGTCTAGTGCTGGGCTGACCTTAAGACCCCAGCAGTGAAAGTACTGCTGGTAGTCTCTAGTGTCTGGGAGTAGGGGTCCCACGCACACTATTACCCTGATCCCACCGCTGCCACCAATTTGTGAGGAACTCAGCCGGCCGCCACACGGTAGCCCGGGTATCACAGCTTCTGATACCACCGCCGCTACCAGATGTGACGGACGATCCCTTTCCTCCCACGTCACCAATGGGACGTAACTCCACAGGAACAGCTCTCCGGCGCCCCCCTTTGTCTCTCAGGTCAGTAAGAGAACTGCACCTAGAGCAAATGGCCGCCGGGGAAGGTGTCCTGCTACCCACTGGGTATTCTAAGATTCGTGATCAGAGTAAAAGCATCAGCCCAAGATTAATTTTATGGTTTAATTTGCCTTAAGGGCGCACTAGATAATTACAAAAATATACAGTAAAGCTATACAACGTAATTACAATGGAATGGCAGTCAGAGTAAAAATACAACAATAATGTACAAGGCTAAAAGGTATAAGCTATGGATCAATATTACCGGGTATTATGGTCTTGGGAAGGCCTTGGCTCTGCCATTCCCAGGTACAGTTCTTCAGTTCCTGAATAGTCCCTTGGTCTTTCCTAGACCATCTTCTTGGCTTCTGTGTGAGAAATGGAATGAGACCAGCAGCCTGGTCATGGCTAGTTGTTTAGACCTGCTAGGCCCATCCCCATTGCTTTGAAGCACGCATATTAATTGGCCTGCAATTCATATGGAACAGGAAACAATGCCTGAGCTTGGGCTATTTACCATACGACTGAACATCTCATTCAGTCACTGGCCTAGACTAATTAGCATGTAAAGGCCTATTGATTCCTAGTGGGCATCAAAACCTGTCGTACTGGATATGCTAATAGGCAATGTGTAGCTAAAAGTCTGTGGCTGTGTGAACTGACAAAATGGAGGCTGGTACAGGCCCTATACAAAATGGCGACAACCTTTTCCTTACAGGGTCTACTTCTCTCATCCAGCTATGCCTGCTACAGTGACAGCATTAGCGGATGATGGGAAAGTAGTATTCCCATCATCCGGCTAATGTGGTGAATGTTAAAAAAAAAAAAAAAAAAAAAGAAGACATACAGAACATACAACATAATACAGTACATACACATAACAAACAACACATAACATTGAGTACATACTCACCGCAGACACCTAATTCCCCGAAGCCCTCGTCTCCTGCAAATAATATTAAAATAATAAACCAAACTATACTCACCTTTCCGATGCAGTCCCTCTTTAAAAACGAGTGTCCCACGACGGACACAGCAGAGCCCGGCACAACCCCACACACACACACACACACACCTTCACAGACCCCCGCACATTCTCCGCACACACATAGTCATAGCCTATGACTCATAGGCTGTGACTATGACGCTGCGCGACCAGCCAATCACAGTAATGCCACAACAAAGAAGGCCACGGCTTTACTGTGATTGGCTAACACATGCTGAGCAGGAGATCCGAATATTGCGAGGGGAGTAGTGAAATTTACTCTCTAGGATTCGAGTACCGCGAGTACCTCATTACTCGCCAAGTACCGAATCCTAACGAGTATACTCGCTCATCCCTAGCTTTGATTTCTCATGATATGTGTCATGGGACTTAACAACCTCCAATTAACATACCGTATATAGGATAAACATCTCCTGGGAAAGGTTTAATCAAATAACTCTCATCTTTGAAATTCAAAAGACTGCTTTTTTTAGAAGATAAGTGCCAAGATTGTAATCCCTGGACAGTTGACCATCTGGTTTTACATTTAATGACCTTTTGCTACACTCCTTGAAAGTAAGTAAGGAGAATATGTACAGTATATATAACCGATTGAAACAATATCAATAATTAGTATTAATTAACTGGAGTATTGAAACCGTTTAAAAATAACTCATTACACACTATAGAACAAGCTTTTAGCAAGCAGTGTGGCTTGTCGAAACTAAGGCCCACGTCACACTAAGCGAGATCGCTAGGAGATCGCTGAAGCGTCACCGATTTTGTGACGCAACAGCGACCTAGCCAGCAATCTCGCTTAGTGTGACAGCAGCAACGACCAGCCCCCCTGCTGGGTATCGCTGATTGTCGTTGAATGTCCTGGACCATTTTTTCATTGTTGGCCTCCCTCTGGCCAGCGCGCATCGCTGCATGTGACAGCGGGAGACCAACGATCAGCGAGCTGGGAGCTGGTATCCAATGTACATATCGGGTAACTAAGCACTGTGCGGCACCTAGTTACCCAATATGTACCCTGGTTACCGGCTCCCAGCTTCTGCTGTAGAGCGCTGAGAGCCGGTATCTAGGGTACATATCGGGTAACTAGGTGCCGCGCGGTGCTTAGTTACCCGATGTGTACCCTGGTTACCGGCTCCCAGCTTCTGTTGTAGAGCGCTGAGACCCAGTATCTAGGGTACATATCGGTAAATAGGTGCCGCGGTGCTTGGTTACCCGATGTGTACATTGGATACCAGCGTGCTCGCTGGTCCTGATCGCTGGTGAGTCTGCCCATGTGACAGCTCACCAGCGATCAGCTAACGATGTCCCAGCGATCCCTTCCACGTCGGATCGTTGGGACATTGAAGAGTGTGACGAGACCCTAACACCGTGAAATATATTCACTGATTAATGGATTTGGCTCTACCAGCCAGTTCAAGCAGTCATCATATGACCTCCAGTGTGCGATTTGTATATTTAGGGTCAATAAGTAGACACTAGAACAAACTATCGAAATCAAATCCTAACAGTGTATACATTACACTTTGCTATTGTTTGGCAAGCTACACTGCTTGATAAAAGTTTTTTCTGGGTTGGAAACCCCCTTTAATTGATTCTCAGCCATTTTTTGCACCTTACATTGTACTGCATATTTTCAAAAGTTGGCAAGTTCAGTTATGAAATTAAACCATTTGTTAATAATTTTTACCTACTGAATTCAAATCTGACAGTGAATATTTTTATTTGGCTTTAGTTTCTATTATATCAAAGACTTTTACTTTTACTGCTACATATAATTAATAATAACCTTGAGAAGTTTATTAAAGTATTACATTAAAAACAAGTGGTTAAAAAATGTCATAAAATAAGGAGTACCTCTAGGGACATAACATACCAGTTTCAAACCATTAATACATACTGTATGATATTAAACATCAAACAACTGTTAGTACAGTCATGGCCAAAAGTTTTGAGAATGACACAAATATTATATTTTCACATGATCTGCTGCCCTCTGCTTTTTATGTGTGTTTGACAGATGTTTTTATCGCAGACAGAAATATAATATGCAAACATATGAGTAACAAAAGCTTATATTGACAGTTAGAATGAGTTAATGCAGCAAGTCAATATTTGCAGTGTTGACCCTTCTTCTTCAGGACCTCTGCAATTCTCCCTGGCATGCTCTCAATCAACTTCTGGACCAAATCCTGACTGATAGCAGTCCATTCTTGCACAATCAATGCTTTCATTTTGTCAGAATTTTTAGGTTTTTGTTTGTCCACCTGTCTCTTGATGATTGACCACAAGTTCTCAATGGGATTAAGATCTGGGGAGTTTCCAGGCCATGGACCCAAAATCTCTATGTTTTGTTCCCTGAGCCATTTAGTTATCACCTTTGTTTTATGGCAAAGTGCTCCATCATGCTGGAAAAGGCATTGTTGATCGCCAGACTGCTCTTGGAGGGTTGGGAGAAGTTGCTTTTGGAGGACATTCTGGTACCATTCTTTATTCATGGCTGTGTTTTTAGGCAAGACTGTGAGAGAGCCGATTCCCTTGGCTGAGAAGCAACCCCAGACATGAATGGTTTCAGGATGCTTAACAGTCGGCATGAGACAAGACTGGTGGTAGCGCTCACCTTGTCTTCTCCGAATGAGGCGTTTTCCTGATGTCCCAAACAATCGAAAAGGGGATTCATCAGAGAAAATAACTTTACCCCAGTCCTCAGCAATCCACTGCCTGTACCTTTTGCAGAATATCAGTCTGTCCATGATGTTTTTTCTGGGAGAAGTGGCTTCTTTGTTGCCCTCCTTGAGACCAGGCCCTGCTCCAAGAGTCTGCACCTCACAGTGCGTGCAGATGCACTCACACCTGCCTGCTGCCATTCCTGAGCAAGCTCTGCACTGCTGGTAGCCCGATCCCGCAGCTGAAACACTTTTAAGAGACGGTCCTGGCGCTTGCTGGTCTTTCTTGGGTGCCCTCGAGCATTTTTGGCAACAATGGAACCTCTCTCCTTGAAGTTCTTGATGATGCGATAGATTGATGACTGAGGTGCAATCTTTCTAGCTGCGATACTCTTCCCTGTTAGGCCATTTTTGTGCATTGCAATGATGACTGCACGTGTTTCTTTAGAGATAACCATGGTTAACAGAAGAGAAACAATGATGCCAAGCACCAGCCTCCTTTTAAAGTGTCCAGTGGTGTCATTCTTACTTAATCATGACAGATTGATCTCCAGCCATGTCCTCATCAACACCCACACCTGTGTTAATGGAGCAATCACTGAAAAGAGGTTAGCTGGTCCTTTTAAGGCAGGGCTGCAATGATGTTGAAATGTGTTTTGGGGGATAAAGTTCATTTTCTAGCCAAATATTGACTTTGCAAGTAATTGCTGTTAAGCTGATCACTCTTTATAACATTCTGGAGTATATGCAAATTGCCATTAGAAAAAGTGAAGCAGTAGACTTTGTAAAAATTAATATTTCTGTCATTCTCAAAACTTTTGGCCATGACTGTATATGTTTGACTCAGCATTATGAAAATAACCCACTGTGAAAAAAGGTCACTGTGACTATATGTGGAGCTTAATTAGTAGTGCTAAAAGCTGTGTGTTTGCTAATGAAGAAAAAGTGCATGTAGGTTTACACAAATACCTAAAACCCTTACACCTATATCAAATGGAGGTGTATCATATATGGAGTGTCAAGGACTGTCATTAATATCACAAAAAGACTTCCAAATTGAATATAAAGGTATATAATCACATATAGGTATGGGAAAAGTAATTAGTACAATGCTTGTGCATAAAAATCAACCAAAAAAACTCACATGATCGGTACAATCTATAATATTGCACTGCATATTCCCAGCTGCTATGCAAAACCTATACAGTTGGACATTGTACATAAAAATAGGTGGTATTACCTGGGGAGTATAGTGCTGGATGTGACTTGAATAGTGAGACAGACCACCAGCATGAAAAGTCCTGCTCCCTTGACGCGCGTTTTGCCACATTCTGCTTTATCCTGGGGCTCCCCAAACATCGCCGGCTAGGAGAGTCCACTGCTGTAGCCTGGGACCTAAGTGCTCAGCCTTACTCTTGGGTAAATCCAAATCTGTAACAAGATAGTTCACTTCACATTGTTATAAGGTGTGGTTCAATTGAAGTTGCTCACAGAAAGTCTGGGTCATGAGAGGAAGACGAATATCATATATTTGTTTTCAGCACCACAAAATTAGTTAGGTGCAACTGTTTTCATCTCTGAACCAATTTGGCTGTACAGTCTCATGGCCAAAAGTTTTGAGAATGACACAAATATTAATTTTTACAAAGTCTACTGCTTCACTTTTTCTAATGGCAATTTGCATATACTCCAGAATGTTATAAAGAGTGATCAGCTTAACAGCAATTACTTGCAAAATCAATATTTGGCTAGAAAATGAACTTTATCCCCCAAAACACATTTCAACATCATTGCAGCCCTGCCTTAAAAGGACCAGCTAACCTCTTTTCAGTGATTGCTCCATTAACACAGGTGTGGGTGTTGATGAGGACATGGCTGGAGATCAATCTGTCATGATTAAGTAAGAATGACACCACTGGACACTTTAAAAGGAGGCTGGTGCTTGGCATCATTGTTTCTCTTCTGTTAACCATGGTTATCTCTAAAGAAACACGTGCAGTCATCATTGCAATGCACAAAAATGGCCTAACAGGGAAGAGTATCGCAGCTAGAAAGATTGCACCTCAGTCAACAATCTATCGCATCATCAAGAACTTCAAGGAGAGAGGTTCCATTGTTGCCAAAAAGGCTTCAGGGCGCCCAAGAAAGACCAGCAAGTGCCAGGACCGTCTCTTAAAAGTGTTTCAGCTGCGGGATCGGGCTACCAGCAGTGCAGAGCTTGCTCAGGAATGGCAGCAGGCAAGTGTGAGTGCATCTGCACGCACTGTGAGGCGGAGACTCTTGGAGCAAGGCCTGGTCTCAAGGAGGGCAGCAAAGAAGCCACTTCTCTCCAGAAAAAACATCATGGACAGACTGATATTCTGCAAAAGGTACAGGCAGTGGACTGCTGAGGACTGGGGTAAAGTTATTTTCTCTGATGAATCCCCTTTTCGATTGTTTGGGACATCAGGGAAACGCCTCATTCGGAGAAGACAAGGTGAGCGCTACCACCAGTCTTGTCTCATGCCAACTGTTAAGCATCCTGAAACCATTCATGTGTGGGGTTGCTTCTCAGCCAAGGGAATCAGCTCTCTCACAGTCTTGCCTAAAAACACAGCCATGAATAAAGAATGGTACCAGAATGTCCTCCAAGAGCAACTTCTCCCAACCCTCCAAGAGCAGTTTGGCGATCAACAATGCCTTTTCCAGCATGATGGAGCACCTTGCCATAAAGCAAAGGTGATAACTGAATGGCTCAGGGAACAAAACATAGAGATTTTGGGTCCATGGCCTGGAAACTCCCCAGATCTTAATCCCATTGAGAACTTGTGGTCAATCATCAAGAGACGGGTGGACAAACAAAAACCTAAAAATTCTGACAAAATGAAAGCATTGATTGTGCAAGAATGGACTGCTATCAGTCAGGATTTGGTCCAGAAGTTGATTGAGAGCATGCCAGGGAGAATTGCAGAGGTCCTGAAGAAGAAGGGTCAACACTGCAAATATTGACTTGCTGCATTAACTCATTCTAACTGTCAATATAAGCTTTTGTTACTCATATGTTTGCAATTATTATATTTCTGTCTGTGATAAAAACATCTGTCAAACACACACATAAAAACCAGAGGGCAGCAGATCATGTGAAAATATAATATTTGTGTCATTCTCAAAACTTTTGGCCATGACTGTAGAGTAGTGTTATCAGTGCCTGGACTGTATCAGGACCTGTAGTAACAGTGAGTCACAGTCTGCACTGTTGTATATGAGACACCAATCCTGCACAGGAGCTATCCACTGTGTCTGTCCATGAGTTTTATGGCTGTATGGATAGAAAGAAAAGTGTTATGGCTATATTTGTGTATTGAGCAGGAGGTGTTTGATATTTATGAATAGAATTTATTGTACATTTCACCATCTATGTTTTCAAGGGGTAGTATTCCTCCTTCTGGAGAGCCAGGGGTGGACACATCGCATGTGCAACTGGTGCGGCTGCATCGGGGCCTGGAGGTGGAGGAAGGGCCCCTGCAGGGCGGCTAACACTGAGGACAATCTGGCCTGGGGGGGCCCTGGCCAGATTGCCCTCATGTGCGGTGGGCAGGGAGCGATATCTGCAACTCCGCAGCCTACAGGAGAAAATGACAGTGGAGCGGAGCAGGGATCCGTCCTGCTTCCTGCCCGCTCTTCCTGTCTGGTACAGCAGCGTGGCTGGATGACGTCAGCATTCAGCTCGCGGCTGTGCCAGAGAGAAAGCTGCCAGCGACGAAGATGGTGCGACTGCCAGGGAATGTGCGGAGAGGTGAGTGGTGCTGTGTGTGTGTGCATATGTGTGTGTGTGCGTGTGTGTGTGTGGCTGCGGGGAACGTGCAGAAAGATGAGTTGTGTGTGTGTGTGGCTGCTGGGAATGTGCAGAGAGGTGAGTGGTGTATGTGTGTGTGTGTGCGGAGAGGTGAGTGGTGCTGTGTGCATGTGTGTGTGGAAAGTGCAATGATGGGGGTGATGGAGAGGGCAATGATGGGGTGGTGGGGGAGGAGGCAATGTTGTCGGAAAGAGCAATGATGGAGGTGGTGGAAACGGAAATGATGGGGTGGTGGGGGAGGAGGCAGTGATGGAGGTGATGGAAAGGGCAATGATGGAGTGGTGTGAAGAAGGGAATGATGTGGTGGTGGAAAGGGCAATGGTGGGGGTGGTGGAGGACAAAGCAATGATAGAGGTGGTGGAAAGGGCAATGATGGTGTGGTGAAAAGGGCAATGATGGGGTGGTGGGGAGAAGGTAATGGAGGTGGTGGAGAGAACAATGATGGAGGTGGTGGAGAGGGTACTGATGGAGGTGGTGGAGAGGGTACTGATGGAGGTGGTGGAGAGGGTAATAATGGAGGTGATGGGGAGGGCATTGATTGGAGTGGTGGAAAGGACAATGATTGGGATGGTGCAGAGGGCAATGATGGAGGTGGTGGAGAGGGCAATGATGGGGTTGGTGGAGAATTCAATGATGGAGGTGATGGAGAGGGCAATAATGGAGATGAAGGAGAGGGCAATCATGGAGGTGGGGAGAGGGCAATGATGGGATGCAGGGGGAGGAGGACAATGAGGGGTGTGGGGTATTGGGATGGGAGGAAGGGGGACTTATAATGGACTTACAAACAGGGGGAGGTGGAGGAAGATGTTAGATATCGATGTAAAATGAATTAGGTGGTGGAGGAGGGTGCTAAGCCCCTGATAGTGTCCTCCCCATCTCACAATTCATTGCGATGCTATCGGGGACTTAAATTTATTAAGAGTGGGAGAGGAGGGGTAAGATGCATAGGACACTTTATAATGAACTGAAAGGTGGGAGAAGACGCAGTCAGGGACTTGTAATGAATTGGGAGGTGGCGGAGGATGCTTAGTACCTGATGGCGTCCAAATTTATTATGATGCTATTAAGTACTTATAATGAATGATGGGGACACAGTTCAGGGACTAAGGCTATGTACGCACGTTCAGGATTTGCAGGAGAAAATTCTGCAGCATGTCCTAATGTGTTGGCAGGAAGAAAGTTACGTAAAATACATTTATTTTTCCACATTTTTGCCATGCTTTTGTTACGTATTTTTCCCCATTAGTACGGGTGAAATACGCTGCAAGAATTGGCATTATGTAGATTTTAATATGCTTCAAATCTGCAAGGAAAAAATAAGCAACGTGTGCATGAGACGTCAGGGATCTCATTCACTTTGCTTGCACTGTAAAACCTTGCGTATATTCCGTGTGCACAAAGGCTTACAGTTAATAAGGGAGAATCACAAACTGAATAGTTTATATTATTGGGAGTCAGAGATTATAGTTATTGGGAGCACAGTGCTGCTTATCACGTTATATTTTTAATGATGCTTGGCTAATAGTATATTAATGGTGGGGTACACATCTGTATTCGGGGGAGACACAAGTATGTAAACAATGTATGTGACCTTGTTATTTTCAGAGCTGCAATGTGATGTGATATCTCAGATCGCTCCCAGTGAGTAGCTTTGCTATATTTGGTGTTAGAAGTGTGGGGTTGAGCATTCCGATACCGAAACCCGGTTCCGATACCTGAAATCCAATGTAATGTCTATGGGAACAAAATATCGGAATATTTTTACTTCCAATATTTTGTTCCCATAGACTTACATTGGATTTCAGGTATCGGAACCGGGTTTCGGTATCGGAATGCTCAACCCTAGTGGGCAGTATTCCCAGGGAACACTTGTGACTAGAGTTGAGCGATACTTTCCGATATCCAAAAGTATCGGAATCGGAATTGTATCGCCGATACCCCAAAAATATCGGCAATACCCGATACCGATACCGGAAATCCAATGTAAGTCTATGGGAACAAAATATCGGAATTAAAAAAAAAACATTCTTGCCTTGTTGGTTAATTGTACATGAAGGAAAACAACAAAGAGTAATGTAGAATGTATTGGGGGAGGTTGAGGAGACATAAAGGCATACATGTTTAACCCAATCCAATGGAATAGCATTAAAAAAAATTTTTGGGAAATACGTTTGGATTGACGAACAAATTGACTATGTTGTTAACCTTTTTTCTATTTTGGCAAATATGTATGTTTCACAACTTCCATGCTCTTCACCTTTTTAACTTTTGACACACTTTCTCCTTCATAATCTTCAGCAGCATCATCTTTTGTCATAAAAGTATTCTTCATCTTCACCTTCTTTATCTTCTTCGTAAACTTCTTGTTATTCATCTTTTTGTTAACATTACTCATATTGTTCTTATTAAACTATTATTCTTCTTCATATTCTACATTTCATCTTCTTCCTCTTCATCTTCTTCATCATATTCTTATTTGTGACAGAGATTCCTGTACTTTGTAATCTGTCAAAGTATGAATTTTTCATCCTTCCGTTCTTGCTGTCACAAAAGATTTAAATTACAACAGTATTTGTCCGTGTTCAGTTTAGCCTGCAGCAGCAGGCAGTTTCCAGGGGCACCACGAGGAGGAACGGACTCACCCCCATACACTGCTTAGTCTTCTTCTGCTTAGAATTTAGAGCATATATTTTGCTCTTCATTTTGGTCTTATACTTCATGTTCTTCTGCTTTTTGATCTTCTGCTTATTGTTCTTTTGTCTCTTGTTCTGTATCTTGTAGTTTGTCGTAACCTTCTTTTTCCTGTTGGTGATCTTCTTCTGGGTAATCTTATATTTCTTCTTTGTGATGGTGTTCAGGCTGGTTGGCTTGATGCTCGTCGTCCTTGGGGTCGTCATCTTCTTCGGGGTGGTCTTTAGGGTCGTCTAACTTCCGAGAACCAGTTGACGTTACTGGAACCCGGACGGGTAGCAGAAGGTACAAGAGCCAATGCAAGTAACGAGGACCAGCTGACTGTGCTGGAACCCGGAGGGGCAGCAGAAGGAAAAGAGCCAATGGCACAACCGAGGACCAGCTGACGTTACTGGGACACGGTTACTAAGCAGGAGGTACCTGTGCTCCAAAGCACTACCAAGGACCAGCAGACGTTGCTGGAACTCGGATACCGAGATGGAGGCACCTAGGCCAAAGGCACTGCGGAGAACCAGCTGACGGTACTGGAACCCGGACGGGTAGCAGAAGGTACAAGAGCCAATGCAAGTAACGAGGACCAGCTGACTGTGCTGGAACCCGGAGGGGCAGCAGAAGGAAAAGAGCCAATGGCACAACCGAGGACCAGCTGACGTTACTGGGACACGGTTACTAAGCAGGAGGTACCTGTGCTCCAAAGCACTACCAAGGACCAGCAGACGTTGCTGGAACTCGGATACCGAGATGGAGGCACCTAGGCCAAAGGCACTGCGGAGAACCAGCTGACGGTACTGGAACCCGGACGGGTAGCAGAAGGTACAAGAGCCAATGCAAGTAACGAGGACCAGCTGACTGTGCTGGAACCCGGAGGGCAGCAGAAGGAAAAGAGCCAATGGCACAACCGAGAACCAGCTGACGTTACTGGGACACGGTTACTAAGCAGGAGGTACCTGTGCTCCAAAGCACTACCAAGGACCAGCAGACGTTGCTGGAACTCGGATACTGAGATGGAGGCACCTATGCCAAAGGCACTGTGGAGAACCAGCTGACGGTACTGGAACTCGGACGGGTACCATAAGGCACCCATGAAAATGTAAGTTGACAGGCCGCAAGCCGTCTGCAGTTACTGAATCACACAGTCCTACAGTGGTGCTTGTCCTATTTTCACAACGGAAAGAGCCTTTATTTACATATCCCACAGCACACATAGGAATCACCTAAACTGCAGGCACCATAGAGTCGGATAACCGGAATGCAACATGACAGGACAACTTATTGGAGGCTAATTTACGTTGACACTGCCAGGAAACAGCTGTCGTGCTGTAACCAGGGTGGGCATGAGTCAGTACCCGTGCCAATTACTTCCGAGCAACAACTGGCGGTGTTGGAGCCCAGGGATGAGAGGAGGACAGGGTGGAGGCAGCATGACTTTTTGTCGTACACACAGCAGGGGAACAGCTGCCATTACTCAACACCAGTAACACAGGAGCAAGTGTTGACTGTGCTAACAGCACTTACAGGCAACAACTGGTGGTGTTGGAGCCCAGGGTCCAATGCATCGACTTCAATTGCTTCCACCTCCTCTCAGGACCACAGCACTGTTGAGCAACCATCTGTCTCTTCACCGCCTGCCAAATTGCCCAGTCAGTCAGAGAGTTCGTACAGGAGCCAGCTGAGGTCTCTGCTTCTGTTCTCAGAATCTGTTGGTTTGCAAACAGGGGCCCAGCCAAGCAGCATTCTGGAATGTGAAGAAGATGGAGTATGCAGTGATGCGCAACAGCTGTGTCTCTGAATCTGAAGAGGCGGGTGAGACAGTGCCGATGGTCAGCACACCGCAGAACGCATCTGATGATGATGAGACTCAGGTGCCAGTTTCTGTTGAGCATGGTGGTGGCCAGACCACCCAACAGCAGCAGGTGTTGTAAGAGGTTAGTGGAGATGATGAGGTCCAAGACCCAACATGGCGTGAGGAACAGGAAGGTGGTGGTAGCAGCTCTGAGGAAGCGATTGCCCCAACGGTACAAACAGGAGGGAGAGTTAGGCTGCATACTCTGTTGCCTGTAGCCTCCATTTTGGCACCTGTTCGGATTTCTCTTCCAAAAGTCTAAACGGACGCTCCCAGGACTTGCACTGCGTGGTCCTTTTTTAACACACTTGCAGATGATATTTGCTATGTCAAATGCAAGCTGTGTAATCAAAAAGTAAAAATAGGTAAAGTTCAGTAACCTCAATACCACAAATATGTCAAAAAAAGTGCGAAAGAAAACCCTTTGTTACAAAGACACACTGAAGAGTACAGTCTTTTAAGAATCAAACAAAAAATTTAACTGCAAAAGTAAAGGTTAAATTTAAAATTTTATTGCACCTTAATTGAAAAAAAAAAAATAGCTAGAGAGACGACTAACGTTTTGGGCAAGCAGTGGCCTTTATCAAATAGTCGCTGGAAGAGATAAAAAATTTACAGTCAATGACAATGTATAAAAAAAATAAAACAATAAATACAAGGGTGAAGAATATATTACATAGGAATTAGGCAACAGTTAAAACATTTGGGGATACGTAAAAACCCCGGAGAATTATCCCTCAGGGTGGCGGGGGATAATGTAATTTTGTTAAATTTTTGTGAGTGGTGAAAAACAGGGGTGATGGGTATTGAAATATAAGGAATGTCATAGTCTTACATTCTATGGGAACAATTAAAAGTTTTTGTCAGGATACGATCAATTTTTTGACAAAAGGGAAAAAATGAAAAGGCCCAATTTATTTGTCGTAGTTGGGTTTTAACTGACTTTTTGTCTAAATTTCGGCAATGATTGGGGTCTTATTCATAATAACGATAGCACCCTTTTTATCTGCTTGTTTAATAATAATTTTTTGGGGTTACTTTCAAAAATTTTTTTGGTTGTTTATCTGGGGTGGTCAGGTTGGGGGAAACGGGTGAAAGGCCCAATCCGGCAAACCATCCACGAAAACAGGCTTTTGATCTGGCTTGCAAAACTCCTGTCCCTTAAATGCGTCATTCAGGCGGGGAGACGACAGTTTCCCGGAAACTTAATGGCTTTACAGCCCCACAATAAAAATTCAACTGATTTTTTCAGCAGGCAAGCCGTCCCCTGGTCTAAAAACCAGTTGTTGAGGTTAAAATAAAACATGCCCTACTAAACTCCGTCAGTAGCAATGCCACCTGACCACCGCGCGTGGACCAGTAACCCATGGCCAGGGACGAAACCTTTCCCTTCTGCCCATTGGTCAAAGTTGGGGGAGCCGGGTTACAAAACTTGCAGGGCGCTGTACGGTTCAGCCAAAACAAGGATTGGGGGGAATCAAGTCTGTACCATTAAACCCCTCTCCTTTCCTCAAAACTTTGTTGCAGGACGGTCCACGGCCCAAACCTCCACATGGCCCCGTGAACCTTAATAAGAACCCTTTAGTTATATAGCGCCAACAGATTACCAGCGCTTTACAGTTTAAACTTTTTTCGAACCCCCAATCATAAGTAACAACGTTACCAATCAAAATGAAAGCAATATAATCCCACACGCTCGTGAGAGCTACAATTTACAAATATGTGGGGAGATACAAAGTACAGGTTTTTATATACAATGGTAATTTTAGAATGAGACCCGCCATTTGAGGGGTTGGGGGATGGATGGAGATAGTGAAATGGCTACAAACACACCTTACCCTTTGAATGACTTTGATTAGTGAATTTATAGGCCGCTATTATTATTTTGATTTTTATCGCCATTTATTCCATGGCGCTTTACATGTAAGAGGGGCAAGTATAGACAAGACCGTAAAACCCTGAGCCAATACAAGGCACACACAAGTACAGAAGGAAGAAACCCGCCCGCAAGGGCTCAAAGTCCCCAGGGTGGGTAGGATACACTAGGAAAAGGGGGAAAACCTTGAAGAAATGGTTTTGAGGTGAGCGCCCAAAACATGCAAATTGTGGATATTTTAATTTTTTTGTTGGGTTTCAGGGATTCCACATAATTGGCGCAGCGCGGGAGAAGTCTTGGATTGGGGAGAGATTTCTTTAGGTGTAGGGGCGGCAATAGCGGGCAACAATTGGGAATTGGGAGGTGAAAGAGATTGGTTGTCAAAAATAACACCCAGACAGCGGCCTGTTGACCGAATGAGGACAGGGCTGGCCAAACGTCAACAGGCCTCCTGGAAAAAAAAAAATTTTTCCCGGGGGAATCAAAGCCACACAGCGCTGGACTCTGGAAATGCCATAAAGGGAAGAAAAGCGACATGGGTATTTTGCCAGGAATCCCAGCCAGGCTTGGAATTTTTGTGACAAGGCCGAAAACTGGTGGGGAGGTCTGGGCCTAGGCAACGTTCACTCCCCATACCATGTTGGCAAAAGTCTAAACTTTGGGCTTCCACTTTTTTGAGGGACTATCCGGGATCTTGATTCACTGCTGCACAAGGTCCGCCTAATGCGCTAACTTGCGACGCCACCATGGCCAATTCCATTGCAGCTCTGCAACCAGATTTTGCCTTCCGAACAACGCATCCTATTACGTCCCACCAGGTGGAATTCCACGTTACATAAGTTGTAGCGGTTGTGTGAGCAGCAGCCCGCAGTAAATGGAGTATCCAAACTGCATCAGTCGCAATCAAATCGCAATTTTGCGCCGTTCACTTCCCCCACTTTCTGAGTGGGCCCCCTACTAAAATAATCTTTTTTATATAACGCCAACAAATCCACAGCGCTGTAAAAGTTTAACAGATTCAAAACACAATCATAAGTGACAACTTAACAATACAATAATTTTAAAAAAAAAAAAAAAACAATAAAAGCGCCCCTGCTCGTGGAAAACCTTAAAAATCTACAATGGGAAGGGGGAGCTCCAAAGTACAGGTTGTTTAAAACAATGGTGTTTTAAAAATGATGGGCCACCATTTTCCCCGGGAAAAGGGGGATGGGGGGGAAATTAAAAAGGGCCCTTAACCACACACGTTAAAAAAACGTTTAAAGGGGTAGCCCCTTAAAAATTGTTTTGAAAAGGGAGGGGGAAGGGAGAAGCCAAGTAATTTGGGGACTTTGGGGACAAAAATGGGCCCGGCCCGAGAATGGTCAAAATTTGGGGGCCCGGGGATTAAATTTTACTCGGGGAAAACAAAAGCCTATGGGGGGGGAAAAAAATTTAAAACTTAACAAAATTTACATTTTTCCCAAATTTAAAAAAACGTTAAAACTTAAAACCTTAGCCTAAAACAGAACAAAAATGAAAAAAACTTTAAAAACATTTAACCTTAACCTATTACGAACAAGGAATGAAAAAAATTTTGGCTTAAAAAAAAAAGTGAAAATAAAATGTGAAAGGGGCCAGTGAAAAATAATTTTGGGGAAAAAGATAAAAAAACATCAATGCGTTCTGTGAAAAGCCAAAAACCCAAAAACTTAAAATCAGTCGGAATAGCGGTGATTTTTTTCCCCCATAAGAAACCCTTTGGGGGAAAAGGGTGAAAAAACAAATCACAAAAGCTAGGTAGCAAATCCTAAAAAAAAAAAAAAAAGTTTTAACTTCAAAAATAATTTATTTCCAAAAAAATTTAACAAAAATTTTAAAATTTTAAATTTTTTTTTTTTAAAATTAAAAACAAAACCACAACAAGAAAAACCCAACTTAAAACGAACCCTTCAATCCCCCCAAGCTCAAACCGTTAAAAAAATAACACGGGGGGTGCGGTCTCCAAAAACAACAAACCCCGGGGAGAGAGGCCACCATCTCCTTAGCTTTAGGACTTTTTTGGGAAAAAGTTGCCCAACCACCGTATCCTTAAATTCCCACCAGTTTTGGTATTACCCCCCCGTAAAAAAAGTGAAAACCAATTTCCAAATTCCAGAATTTTTTTTTTTTTTTTTAAAAAAAAAATTTTTTTGAAAATATTTGGCCCTGGCCCAAACTTATTTTCCCCAAAAAGGGGGCTAAACCCTAAAGTGGGAGGGGAATCATCCACATACCTGTTTTGTTAATTATTTAACGTTAACCCCAAAAGAAACACTTAAAACCGTTTTTTTAATAAAACAAAAACCCCACTGTAATTACCACCCCCCCCCGCCTGGAAAAAAAGGGGCTCCCTATTTTTTGGCCCCCCCCCCTTTATTTTTGTTCCCCCCCCGTCCAACCTTAATGCACGCCAGGGCTCCCCGCTTGGTTTAGGGGGAAAAATTTTTTCCGCTCTTTCGCCCCTCCTTACCTGGGAATTCTTAAACCCCAAAGCTGGTTTCCCCACAAACCCAAAGTGCAGCCCCCCCCTACTCCCCCTCCCCCCCATTTTCACTATTGGCCCAACCGACTGCGCGCTCGCCCCAAATAAATTTTCGCAACCTTGCGTAAAACCGTACCCCCACCCCCGACTACAAACTTCTCCCCCGCTGCGCAAAAAACCCCTTGAAAGGGGCCAAAACAAGAAATTAGGACTATCCACAATTTGGGGCCGGTTAGGCCTCCCTCAAAACACATTTGTTTCAAGTGGGGCCAACACAATTTTAAACCAAAGTCGTTCTAGTTTAAAAAGGGGGATGTGGAGCCCCTTCACAAAATCCATCCATGCCCCCCTCCCTCAGATGGCTGGGGCCCTCATTGGAAATGCAAAACCTTTTAAATACAACAAAACCGACTTTTTTTTCTCCCCCCCCCCCCTTGTAATTGAAAATCCCCCCGAGCAGGGGGGGCTTTTTTTTTTAATTAAAATTTTGTATTTAACCCTTGGGGTTCCTATGACTTGTGTTTTTAAAATGTTAAGTGTAAAGCGCTAGCGGGGAAAAGGGGTTTTGGGGAATAAAAAATTTTAAAATTATAAAATTTTTTAATTTTTAATATCAGAAAAAGGGGGGGAAAAGATTGGGCCTTGCCCCAAGTGCCCTTCCTTAAGTGTTTATTGAATGTTGGCCAGTCCACCGTATAAAACAGCCTAAAAAGGGCCGGGTACCTGCTTGGATTTCAATCAAAAAGAAGACTATTTTGATGTACATGTACACCCAATTAAGAAAAATGCCAAAAAGGTGGGGGGAGTAAGCCCCCCTCAGAGAGATACAAGCACATTGCTTTTAAAAAAATAACTTACCTGAAAAAATTGGGGAAAAAAATTTTAAAACTCAGACTAAAGGTTGAACACCAAATCTTTTCGTGGGAAAGGGGTTTTTTTTTCCTTACAGTTTTTTTCAAACCATGTATTGGATACTGAAGGAAGCACGAACACTAAAATTTTAAATTTTAAAAAAATTAGCAGCAAAATTACAAAAAAAAAAAAAAAAAAAAAAAAGTGTGAGAAAAACAGGGCGTAGCCCCCATAAAAACAAGTAAAACCGGGCAAAATTTTAGCGCGTCACCCCCACTCACAAAAAACACCTTTGGGGGACCTTGAAAAAAAAACGCAAGGCAAAAGGAAAATGTACACAGGGTTTGGGGAAAAACCCCTAAAGCACAGTAACAAAATCGCAATCCCCTAACGGGGCCCTCAGAGTCAGCAGAGCATTTTCCTTTTGGGGGGGGGGGGGGGGGGGGGGGGGTTTTTTCCCCAAAAAAATTTAAAAAGCACGTGACGCTAAAAGGCGGCTTTATCCGGCAACAATACCTTCCTTGTTCACGGTTAGGGAAACGTGTGTCTATTATTAGTGTCAGTAAAATGAAAAAGTTACCCCCGGGCTTTTTTCTGCCCTTGGGGGGGGGAAAAAATAAGACACAGAAAACATTTACTGTATAAAACTCCAAAAACGCAACAAAAAAAAGCAGGGGTTCCCCTTTTTCTTTCCCCGCCTGACATGGAGTGGGGGTTTGGGGACTTTTCCTAAAATTTATCCCGGGGAACCAAGCATATCGGGGCCATAGGAGACTTTTAAAACCCCCCACGGGTGATTTTTAAAATGGGGAATCTAAACAGTGAAGAACTGTGGGGCCCGGGGGAATAAAATTTGGGGTCACATGACACACTTTTAAAAAAAAACCCCCTTCTAGACACAAAATAACTTTTTAGACATTTGACACACCTAAACCCCAAATTGGGGAGTGAAAATTTAAATTTCCCCTTTTCGGCCACAAAATTTTGGGGCCCGGGAATTTATTATTATTGCTAGCCACTTGCTTTTTGGGGGTGGAAAGGCAAGGGGCACAACGTAGCTAAATAAGACCACGGGGCCCAAACAGTGACCCTCCCCAAAAATGGTGCAGATGGGGAAAAAACCCCCCGGCGCTTCCCCAAAATTTTTTAAAAGGATGAAAGTTTCGAAAAAAAAGTAAGCTTTTGGGTTTTTAAAAAAGAAAGGGGGGAAAAAGGAATACTAGGAAAAAGGGCCCCGAACTTTTTTTGGCAGCGGGGAAAAAGGGGTAATGCGGGGGGAAAAATAGGTTATCGGGGAAAAAGCTAAAAAAGAAAAAAGCGAAAAACCCCACTCCGGGGGTAGCAATATTACCAAAAGGTACACGCAAAACAAGCAAGTTCCAAACAGGTTTAAAAAAAAATGAAAAACAGGAAAAAGGTGGGTAGGGGAAACGACGAGAAAAAAAGGGGAGTAATAAAAATTTAAAAGAGCCGATTTATATCTTTTTTGGTTTTGAAAAAAGGGGGGGAATTTTAAAACCCCACTAGCGAAAAAAAACACATTCGAAACAACATATTACAGCGTTAACAATAAAACATGGGCATGAACACAGACCCTCAACCATAAACACCATTCTACAAGAATACTACTCAGACTTAATAAGGTGGGCATACGGATAGGGCGGGGTAACACCTTTTTTGATGGGGAAAAAAGGTTTTCCCTCCATCACAAAATCAGCTTCTCCATTTTTTAAAAAAAAAAAAATTTAGGTTACGGGGAATGACGCGGCGATAAGTTTTTTTTTAAAACCCCGGGAAAAAATCCAGGACCTGAAAGGGGGTTTCAGCCAAAAAATTTTTTTTAAAATTTTTGAGTGGGATAACCCGGTCCACAAGGTACGCACCTTTTTTCATATAAAATTTGGAAAAAAGGAGGGGGTTTTTTTCCCCATTCAAAATGTCCCACATAAGTTGCTAAAAACCAAACAAACATTTCACATCTGCCTGGATCCTATCGTACATTTTTAACCCCTTTACCATTAAAATCAAAAAATTTTTTTTCCGGGGCGGGGGGATCTTTTTTGTAGCATTGGTCCTAAAACTGAAAGGGGGGTCAACCCCAATGGCCTTTTTTTGCTACTTTTTTTTGGGTACTAATTCCAGTCCTTTACTAATTTTTCCCCTAAAAACCCCCAATGTTGGTTTCCCCCGTTGGGCCAGGTATTAAACCTTTGCCCTTTCCGGTTGGAAAAGGAAAACCCCCTTTTTCTTAAAAAGGGGAAAGTTGTTTAAAGGTTGGGGAAGATTGGAAGGGGTTTGGGGCACCGGGAACCCCCCCAAAAATCCTTGTAAAAATTTTTTTTAAAAAGGGGGAAACCCAAAAAAATGGCCAAAATTTGTTTTAAGGGGCGGGCCCCAATCCCCCCGGCCCCCAAAATTAAAACTAGGGGCCCTTTTAAAATTTACCCCGGTTTTTAATGGGGAACCCCCCCAAACCCCGGGGGGGCTACAGATTTAAACAATTAAGAGCTGAAAAAAAATTTGCTTAAAAAGGGGTTTAAAAAAAAACATGTTTTAAATTTTTTTTAACCCCAAATTCTGCTACCCCCAGTCAACGAGGTTGGTAATGGACAAAAGCAGCGCATGACTAGGGGGGCCTTTTTTCCAAAAGAAAACCCTACACAGAATTTTTCAACGGTTTTTACTGGGGGGGGGTCAAAAAAGAAGTTTTTAAAGTAATTTTTAAATCTTTTTGCAGCGCCCGGGGGCACGTCCCCAGCCCATTTGTTTTGTCCCTTGGGCCATTAAAAATTTAGAAAAGGCCCCTTTTTGGAATAAAACCCTGGATCGGTGTGCCAGTTAATTTTAAACCCGGGAAAAGGGTTTTTCAAAAGGGGGGAAAAAAAAAGGGCACTGTGTGGGGGACCAATTTTGACACAACCCCCCTTTTAAAAAAAATTTCCCCCCCCTTTTTTTTCCCAAATGAAGCCAGAGGTTTTGGAATGGGGTGCCGTGGGGTTTCCAGACCCCGGGGCTTAACGGGGGAGCACCCATTAAAATTTTCCGAGTCGGAAAAAATTTCTCCATCCAAAAAAAAAAGACACATTGAAAAAGAGAGTGCCTGGCGATAAATGGGCACTGGAGTCGTTGCGCTACTATTTGTTGGGGATAACATTTTGTTTTTGTAAATGATCATTCCCCTGTGACTGGCAGTGTTGTAGCCCAGGGAGTAGAGTTCAGGTGGTAGAAAGATGAACATAACAGGAGACTTGGAAACGTTGGCAAACAGTTATTTAATCTGAAAACGACAGGCAAATTTCAGGTGAGATCCATGCCTATTCATTTTCAGAAAAATAAGCCGGTTCTACATTGTCTGAGGATAGTCGCATGTGACGTCTGTTAGTACAACCACCTGCAGCACTAAAGACGCGCTCAGATAATACAACTGGCAGCAGGGCAAACCAGCACCTCCAAGGCATACCACACATCAAATACAAAAATAGCAGTAATAATAATATTATTAATAAAAAAGAAATTGCACACACAGTACACAGACACAGCTCATATGTGTGTATAAGAGAGAGTGTTTCTGTGTGTAGTTCATGCCTCTAGCCTAGAAGATCATTCTTGCTAAAATCTTTAACACTGACCCCTGTTCTGTTCTTAAAATGGTGGATGCTGAACTGCTTCTCAGCCCCCTCATCACAATCATTATGTGGCACTGCTGGGCTCAGTGAGAGGCATCAGATTGAACATAGGCTGTCCTGAGTCATTCTCAATAGAACATTTTGTTTAGCAGTTCATCTAGTTCAGAGGTCACATGAGCATTTCCTATCAGGCTCCTCACAGGAATAGGGTGGAGAAAAAACTGAACTAAAATGAACTAATCTTTTGAACTAATCTTTTCAGTGAACAAGTTCATGGTGAACTAATCAACAAAATTAACTAGATTTCCCATCACTATGGTGTACACCTTGGTGGCCCTGTCATCAAAACTTCGCCACATTTGTAACATACAGCTCTTGCCCTGTGCAGAGGCGCTGCTTGTGCTCCCTCTTGTTGCAGAGGTGTCTACAATGCCTCGACGCACAGAGCTGCTTTGTAAAAGCAGTAGCAGCAGCAGCGCTCTCGGCTGGAATGGAGAACATTATGGATTTCAACAGTGTGTCTTGGTCCTCCAGCATTTTACGGTCCCGGTTTCAACGTGTGATGAGGCTTTGTAAGTTGTCCCGGTAACTAGGGTCTAGGAGGGTGTACACCCAATAATCTGACGTGGTGAGAATGTGGCCGATGCGGCGGTCGTTTCTCAGGCAGTGCAGCATGAAATCAACCATTGTGCTGCAGACTCACAACTGGCCAACAAACGCTGTCCTCTGGAAGAGCGTCACACTAATAGATTTTTGTAAATTTTAAATAGAAGAAAGCAGCAGCAATTTATAGAAAAATTACAAGGATGAACCAGTGACAGACGCTCAGCAGAGTACAACGCTGCGGTGGTTGAAGTAAGTGGAGCGGGATCTACACTCCTACAAAAAAATTAAAGCTCAGACTAGAGTGAACACTGAAACACAAGTGTTCACTTGCTGTGGAAAGCCTTTTTGTGGACTTATTTATGTTTGCAAGCAATGTAATGTATTTTAGATGGAAGAGCGTCACACTAATAGATTTTTTAAATTTTAATAGAAGAAAGCAGCAGCAATTTTTGAAAAAAATTACAAGGATGAGACAGTGACAGACACTCAGCAGAGTACACGCTGCGGTGGTTGAAGTAAGTGGAGCGGGATCTACACCCTACAAAAAAATTAAAGCTCAGACTAGAGTGAAACACTGAAACACAACTGTTCACTTGCTGTGAAAGGCCTTTTTGTGGACTTCATATTATGTTTGCAAGCAATGTATTGTTATTTTGATGGAAGGAGCGACACACTAATAGATTTTTTGTAAATTTTAAATAGAAGAAAGCAGGCAGCAATTTTTGAAAAAATTACAAGGATAGCCAGTGACAAAACGCTCAGCAGAGTACACGCAGCATTGTTGAAGTAACTGGAGCGTGAACTGCACCTCAAAAAAAAAAAAAAAAATCACAGACTGCAGTGAACACTGAAACACAACTAGTTCACTTGCTGTGAAAGGCTCCTTCGAGGGACATTCTATAGTGTTTGCAACCAAGGTATTGTATACGGATGGAAGCACCGTCACACTATTATTTCAATACATGGGGCAGCAAGAATTACACTGAAGAAAAAAAAAATAGTCTGTGAGTGACACGTGCAAATGCCTACAGACAGCGTTGCATACAGAGCAAAACTGCAGCGTCACCTGCACTCAACACACACCTTGCAGACTGTTTAAAACAACAATGCAGGCAAAAGGAAGCTTTACACAGCCGGTGGTAAAATAGCCTGCCTAAAGCACAGTACACTAAATCGCAATCTCTAACTGTCCCTCCAGAGTCCAGCAGAGCCGCGTTCTTTCCCTACTGGTTCCCACACAGTGACGCTAAAATGGCGGCGGCACCTTTTATAGTGCATTCTGACATCATTTCAGCATCCAATCACAGCCATGCCATTAGTTAACATGACCGCAGCAGTACAGGATGTGCCCACACTTCTTAGGATTCCTCATTGGCTGACTATAATCACATTGCCTCTCAAAGAATTATGGGAACTTCAGATTCCGGTATACGATATATGAAAAATATCGGAAACTAAGTATCGGAATTCCGATACAGCGAATATCGGCCGATAACCGATACTTGCGGTATCGGAATGCTCAACACTACTTGTGACTGCTACAGAAGTACTGCATATCTTGAGTGAAGACGACTATAAGCCAGGGACAACGTC
>JARQOD010003466.1:0-64572 GCA_033576555.1 Oophaga sylvatica | reverse complement strand
AAGATGAAAGCTATCTGCCCCGGAGCAGATCCCCAAAGAAAATAGGAAGCCCCCAAACATGTAATGGTGGTTAGACAAGAAGAAAGCACTGACACAGACAGAAAATAGAATGAGCAAACGCTGGGGCCCAATCTGTCTAGACAGAAAAGTACAGGAAAGAATTCTGACTGCAATCCAACAAAACCCTAACAAAAATACCAACACTTCTGATTGCCAAAAAACCTGAGATCACACGATCTCATCCACCTAAATCAGATCTCTGGTGTAACAAAACGCTATTCAGCAAATAAAAAGTAACAAAGGAGCAAAGCAAAAGTGCAGACACAAACGGAGCACAATTGCAGCGCCAGACCCCCAAAAGGGGACAGGCTGCAGTCCACTGGAAGCAGCAAACCAGCAGAGAAAATCAAACAGAGGAAAAAAAAACAGCAAACACTTATCTGAAGGAGAGCAGGAAACTAGCACTGCTTCAAGCAAGACCAGAAGGAACAATTGATAACCGGCAAGGCTGCTGGGAACTCAGGCCACTTATATCCTACCATTCAGCGCCAGCTAAAGGCCATTCAGTAATCAGTTTATTACCCTCAGCAACCACTGGAGGGAGCCCCAGCTCAGAAGCCGCCTCCAGCATATTCACAACAGTACCCCCCCTTGAGTAGGGGTCACCGAACCCTCAACTGCGCAACCAGGCCGATCAGGATGGGCTCGATGATAGGCACGGATAAGTCTCCCAGCATGAATGTCCAAAGCAAACATCCAAGAATTGTCCTCCTGATCATAACCTCTCCACTTAACCAAATACTGGAGTTTCCGTCTAGCAAAACGAGAATCCAATATCTTCCACATACTCCAAATTGCCCTCAACCAAAATAGGGTCGGGAGGAGCAGCCATAGGAACCACTGGTTCGACAAACCTCTTCAATAAGGACTTGTGGAACACGTTATGGATCTTAAATGTCCCTGGAAGAAGCAAACGGAAGGAAACCGGATTAATAATTTCCATGATCTTATAAGGTCCAATGAATCTTGGCTTAAATTTTGGAGATGCAACCTTCATAGGGATATTCCTTGAGGACAACCAAACCAAGTCCCCCACTTTAAAACGAGGACCATCAGTCCTATGCCGGTTGGCAAACCGCTGGGCCTTCTCCTGAGAGAGAGACAACCTCTCCACCAATTGGTCCCAAATCTGCTGCATACGCTGCACAATAGTCAACCCCTGGACAGACAGAAGCCTCCGCCTGTCATGAAGAAAATCGAGGGTGAAACCCGGAATTGCAGAAAAATGGAGACATCAAGGTGGCAGAGCTAGCTCTATTATTAAGTGCAAACTCAGCCAAAGGCAAAAAAGAGACCCAGTCATCTTGATCAGCAGACACAAAACATGTCAAATAAGTCTCCAAGGTCTGGTTTGTTCTTTCGGTTTGTCCATTGGTCTGAGGGAGAAATGCATAGGAGAAAGACAACTGAACACCAAGTTTAGAACAAAATGTCCTCCAAAATCTGGAAACAAACTGGACTCCTCTGTCAGACACAATGTTCTCCGGAATGTCATGTAACCGAACCACATGCTGAAAGAACAAAGGCACCAACTCGGAGGAGGAAGGCAACTTAGGTAATGGCGCAAGATGTATCATCTTGGAAAACCTATCACAGATTACCCAGATAACGGTCATTCTCTAAGAGACAGGAAGGTCAGAAATAAAATCCATAGAAATATGGGTCCATGGCCTCTTGGGTACAGGTAATGGCATTAACAAACCACTAGAACGAGAGCAAGGCTTGGAACGAGAGCAAGTCCCACAGGACTGCACAAAGTCCCTGACGTCATGAGACAAAGTAGGCCACCAAAAGGAGCGACTCACCAAGTCTCTGGTACCAAAAATCCCAGGATGACCAGTCAACGCGGAACAATGAATCTCAGACATCACACTATTTTTCCACTGGTCTGGAACAAACAACTTCCCAACAGGGCAGCGCTCAGGTTTATCCTCCTGACACCCTTCCAGAGCCAGTCTCAAATTGGGCGAAATGGCAGAAAGAACCACACCCTCTTTCAAAATAACAGCAGGATCAGATAACTCAGGGGAATCTGCAAAGAAACTCCTCGAGAGGGCATCCGCCTTGACATTCTTAGTGCCAGGAAGAAAAGAAACCACAAAATTAAAACGTGTGAAAAACAAGGCCCACCTGGCCTGTCTAGGATTAAGTCGCTTGGCTGATTCGAGATAAACCAGGTTCTTATGGTCCGTGAGGACCACCACCTGATGTTTGGCTCCTTCCAACCAATGTCTCCACTCTTCAAAGGCCCACTTCATGGCCAATAACTCCCGATTACCCACGTCATAATTACGTTCAGTTGGAGAAAATTTTCGAGAGAAAAAGGCAGAAGGGTTACTCTTAGAGGTCTCTGGATCCCTTTGGGACAAAACGACACCAGCCCCAATCTCAGAGGCATCAACCTCCACCTGAAACAGCAGAGAAACATCAGGCTGCCGTAAAACAGGAGCAGAAATGAATCTCTGCTTAAGTTCTTGAAACGCAGAAACTGCCTCAGGAGGCCAATTCACCACATCGGAACCCTTTTTGGTCAAATCAGTCAATGGTTTAACAATAACAGAGAAATTACCAATAAATTTACGATAAAAATTGGCAAAACCCAAAAATCTCTGAAGAGCCTTCAATGAAGTAGGTTGAACCCAATCACAGATGGCCTGAACCTTGACCGGGTCCATTTCAATAACAGACGGAGACAAAATGAATCCCAGAAATTAGATCTTCTGTACGCCAAAAAGACACTTTGATCCCTTCACATACAGTGCATTCTCTCTCAAAATCTAGAACACAGTCCGAACATGTTTCACATGAGAGTCCCAGTCATTGGAAAAAATCAAGATATCATCCAAATAAACAATCAGAAATTTATCCACAAAATCCCAGAAAATATCATTCATGAAGGATTGGAAGATGGAAGGAGCATTAGTGAGCCCAAAAGGCATCACTAGGTACTCAAAATGCCCCTCTGGGGTATTAAACGCCGTCTTCCATTCATCCCCGTGCTTAATGCGAATAAGGTTATACGCCCCCCTGAGGTCAAGCTTGGTAAACCAACTAGCACTTTTCACTCTGGAAAATAGGTCAGAAATCAAAGGTAACGGATATTGATATTTAACAGTGATCTTATTCAGGAGGCGATAATCAATACACGGCCTCAATGAACCATCCTTTTTGGCCACAAAGAAAAAAACGGCGCCCAAGGGTGAAGAGGATGGTCTGATATGACCCTTCTCCAATGACTCCTTGATATAAGATCGCATAGCATCGTGTTCAGGTACAGACAAATTAAAAAGGCGACCTTTATGAAATTTACCACCAGGCACTAATTCAATAGCGCAATCACAGCTCCTGTGAGGGGGCAAGGATGCAGATTTACTTTCACTAAACACATCAGAAAAATCAGTCAAAAAGTCAGGGACATCCTGTGACTGGGGAGAGGCAGAAAAAACAGGAGTGTCAGTATTAACACATTGGCAGCCCCAACTGGTCACAGACACAGATTTTCAATCCAAAACAGGATTATGTGACTGTAACCAAGGGAAACCTAGTACAATAATGTCATGCAGATTATGCAGCACCAGAAATTTGCAACTCTCCTGATGATCTGGTTCAACCCTCATTATCACCTGAGTAGAAAACTGGGGTTTATTCTCAGCCAAAGGGGTAGAATCAATGACCAGTAGGGGAATAGACTTCCGCAGGGGTATCATGGGAAACCCACAACGTTTGGCAAAGTCAAAATCCATCAGGTTAATATCTGCTCCTGAATCCACAAAAGCCTGAGCAGAAAATGTGGATCAGGGTAACAGTCAACAGAAATTTTGTCTGAACACTACCTAAGACAACTGAGCGTGCAAAACGTCTTCCCTGCTTAGGGCAGACAGAAATAGCATGGGAAGTGTCACCACAGTAGAAACATAACCCATTGCGCTTACGAAACTCATGACGCTGAGCCCCAGAAGTCACTCCATCACACTGCATGAGCTCAGGAGCTGGCTCACAAGGCAACACTATCTCACGCATACCTCTGCGCTCATGCAAACGTCTGTCAATTTGAATAGCCAAAGACATAGAATCATTGAGACCAGAGGGAACAGGGAATCCCTCCATAACGTCCTTTACTTTTTCTGACAGACCCTTTTGATAAAGGGCTGCTAAAGCATCATCATTCCATTTGGCCAGGACTGCCCACTTTCGAAACTTCTGACAGTACAACTCAGCGTCTTCAAGACCCTGATTTAATGAAAACAAGATCTTTTCAGCTTGATCAGTGACATTAGGTTCATCGTACAATAACCCCAGAGCCTGAAAAAATACATCAATATCATTCAAAATAGGATCCCAGGTGTCAGTGAAAAAGCCCAATCCTGAGGGTCGCCGCGCAGCAGGGAGATGACAATTTGGACCTGCTGTGCTGCGTTCCCTGAGGACTTAGGCTTTAAGGCAAAAAACAACTTACAGTGATTTTTGAAATTCAGAAATTTAGATCGATCCCCCAAAAACAAATCTGGCATGGGAATCCTAGGTTCCACAACCGGCAACCCAGCAAGATAGGTAGCAATACTCCGAACCTCAGTGGCAAACTGATGCACACGGCCAGACAACTGTGCAAACTACATTGAGAGAAAAAAAAAATTTCCTCCTAGCCCCAGAGAAAAGAGGGGAAAAAAAATGCAACAAACAGAGTTTCCTTATTACTATTTTCCCCTTCTGTGAGTACCATACAATTTTCAGTTTTTGGGCCGGTTATACTGTTATGTTTCGGTAACTGAGGAGAAATAGCAAAAAAAGCAAAAGCGGTAATACACCAGAGAGGCTGGAACCTATTGGATTGCAGTAACCTGAACTAACCACACAACTAGAAGAGTCGTGGAGCATTCCTACAGTGATCCTAGAACCCTCGTACAGCCTGAGAGATAACTACACCTAAAGGCAGAAGATGAAGCTAATCTGCCCCGGAGCAGATCCAAAGAAAATAGGAAGCCCCAAACAGTATGGCGGTTAGACAAGAGAAAGCACGGACACAGACAGAAATAGAATGAGCAAACGCTGGGGCCCAATCTGTCTAGACAGAAAGTACAGGCATATCTGACTGCATCAACAAAAACCCTAAAAAATACCAGCACTTCTGATTGCAAAAAACTGAGATCACACGATCTCATCTACCTAAATCAATCTCTGTGTAACAAGCAATTCAGCAAATAAAAAGTAACAAAGGAGCAAAGCAAACGCAGCAGACAAAAAACGGAGCACAATTGCAGCGCCAGACTCCCAAAAGGGGACAGACTGCAGTCCACTGCAAGCAGCAAACCAGCAATGAAAATCAAACAGAGGAAAAAAAAACAGCAAACACTTATCTGAAGGAGAGCAGGAACCTAGCAGTGCTTCAAGCAAGACCAGAAGAACAACTGATAACCAGCAAGGCTGCTGGGAACTAAGGCCACTTATATCCTACCATTCAGCGCCAGCTGAAGGCCATTCAGTAATCAATTCATTACCCTCAGCAACCACCGGAGGGAGCCCCATCTCAGAAGCCGCATCCAGCATATTCACAACAGAGTAGACCAGAATATGAAAAGCATAAAAAGTGTACTGTATCTGTAGAGTACAGCTGTATACAGTGTTGGGGTAATTTTAAATCTCCGTATATATTTGACGAGTAACACACATGCTCACAGGCTCAGTATGGATTACACCAGAATATGAAAAGCATAAAAAGTGTACTGCATCAGTAGCGTACAGCTGTATACAGTGTTGGGGTAATTTTAAATCTCCGTATATATTTGAGGAGTAACACACATGCTCACAGGCTCAGTATGGATTACACCAGAATATGAAAAGCATAAAAAGTGTACTGTTTCAGTAGCGTACAGCTGGATACAGTATTGGGGTAATTTGAAAGCTCCGTATATATTTGAGGAGAAACACACACGCTCACAGGTTCAGTATGGATTACACCAGAATATGAAAAGCATAAAAAGTGTACTGTATCAGTAACGTACAGCTGTATACAGTGTTGGGGTAATTTTAAATCTCTGTATATATTTGAGGAGTAACACAGACGCTCACAGGCTTAGTATGGATTACACCAGAATATGAAAAGCATAAAAAGTGTACTGTATCAGTAGCGTACAGCTGTATACAGTGTTGTGGTAATTTTAAATCTCCGTATATATTTGAGGAGTAACACACACGCTCACAGGCTCAGTATGGATTACACCAGAATATGAAAAGCATAAAAAGTGTACTGTATCAGTAGCGTACAGCTGTATACAGTGTTGGGGTAATTCTAAATCTCCGTATATATTTGAGGAGTAACACACAGACGCTCACAGGCTCAGTATGGATTACACCATAATAAGAAAAGCATAAAAAGTGTACTGTATCAGTAGTGTACAGCTGTATTCAGTTTTGGGGAAATTTCTCCCCTCTCACTGGCAGGCAGCCTAATAATCAGCTCTGCTGCTGCACACAAGCAATTCCTCCCCTGTCTCTGGCAGGCAGCCTAAGAACCAGTGCTGCTGCACACAACAAAATCCTCCACTGTCACTGCACACTAACTGTACAGCTAATCACTATCAGCACAAGCACAGAATTATTGTTTTTTTCCTGCCTAACGCTCTCCCTACTGAGAACCAGCGTCAGCAACATCTCCCTATGCTAAGATCGGCAGAAGTAAAATGGCAGTCGGCAGTAGGGCTTTTATAGGCACTGTGACGCCACACAAAGCAAGCCAATCACTGCAATGCCCTCCTCTAAGATGGTGCTGGCCGCTGCCCATGTCATCGCGTTGCCCACATTCTGCGTCCTTGCTCATTGGCTGAGAAAATGCCCTTCAAGCATTATGGAAAACCGACTTTGGAGCTCGGGTCGCCGAACGCATGGCCGACCCCACGCTATGGTCGGGTTTTGCTTGGCAAAACCCGACTTTGGCGAAAGTCTGTCTTTTTTTAATCTGACCGACCTGTTTTGTTCAACTCTAGTCATCATGGGGAGGTGGTACAAAATCCTTTGAAACCCAGGCATGGTTCATTTTAATGAAGGTGAGATCATCTACATTTTGGGTCGACAGCCGGGTCCTTCTTTCTGTCAGGATTGATCCAGCAGCACTGAAGACTCTTTCTGATAGCACACTATCAGCAGGGCAAGCGAGCTCCTGTAAGGCATATTGTGCCAATTCAGGCCAGGTGTCCAGTTTACAGGCCCAGTAGTAAAAGGGGAATGAACTGTGAGGGAGAACATCGATAGGGGAGGAGAGGTAATTTTGAACCATAGTTGACAACTACTGTCTCCTGTCTGTTGCAATCGATTCAGTATAACCAGTCGTGTGAGCGTTAGTTGAGAAATCAGTCCACAACATGGTCATGATACCCCTGTCTCCAACGCCACTTCGGCTGTGTGCACCACGAATACCTCTTCCATTTGGCCCAGTACGGCTCGTGGTAGAACCTGCACCACTGCTGTGTACTGGGAATGCCTCTAACAAATGGTTTACCAGAGTTGCTTGTTTGTTCGCGAATATTAGCTCTAGGTTCTCCTGTGGCATGATGTTCTGTAATTTGCCTTTATAGCATTGATCGAGGATGCTGGCCAACAGTAGTCGTCATCCTTCATAATTTTGGCAATGTGGGGGTCCCTTTTTAGGATCCGCAAGACATAATCACACAGTGTTCCAGGTGTCAATGATGCACTGCCAGTGGTGGATGGAGGAGCACTTTCTGCCAAATCCACATCCCTCCAGTCACGCACAAACCCTGTACCTGATCTTGGCAAGCCAACATTTTCTCTTGCCCCTGAGAAGCATCCTCCTCCCCAAAATAATCATCCCCCTCATCCTCCTCCTCTTCCTCTTCTTCCTCCACCTCGTCCAGGACAGTTCCCTGAGCAGACAATGGCTTCCCTCCTCCTCCTCCGCTGCAGACGCCTGATTCTTAATGTGCGTCAAAGTTTGCATGATCAAACGCATAAGTGGGATGCTCATGCTTATGATGGCGTCATCTGTGCTTACCAGCCGTGTGCATTCCTCAAAACACTGAAGGACTTTACAGAGGTCTTTCAGCTTTGACCACTGCACACCCGACAACTCCATGTCTGCCCTCAAACTGCCTGCCCGCGTATCCTCCCACAAATGCATTACAGCCTGCCTCTGTTCGCACAGCCTCTCAACCATGTGCATGGTGGAGTTCCACCTTGTTGCAACGTCTATAATTATGCAGTGCTTGGGGAGGTGGAGCGATCGCTGCAGCATCTGCATACGACTGGAATCTATGGGCGAGCGACGGATGTGCGAGCAATCTTCGCACCTTATGGAGCAGGGCTGGTAACTCCGGATAAATATTTATGAAGCACTGCACCACCAGGTTCAAGGTGTGAGCCAAGCAAGGTATGTTTCTGAGTTTTGACAGGGCTATGGCCGCCACAAAATTACGGCCGTTATCACTGACTACCTTGCCTGGCTCAAGATGTAGACTGCCCAGCCATGACTCAGTTTCTCGCTGCAAGTAGTCAGCCAGTACCTCCTCGGTGTGTCTGTTGTCGCCCAAAGACATCATCTTTAAAACAGCCTGCTGACGCTTACCACTAGCTGTTCGATAGTGGGACACCTCATGTGCAACACTGGCAGCTGCGGATGGAGAGCTCCTGCGACTGCGCTCTGTCGACGAGCTTTCGCTTCTGGAGGAGAAGGGTCGAACGCCTACAGCCAACTGTTGCCTATACCGTGGGCTAGGCAACACTGTCCCACCACCGCTGTCCCCTGTGGACCCTGCAACCACCACATTAACCCAGTGCGCAGTGATGAACACGTAATGGCCCTGGCCATGCCTACTGGCCCATGCATCTGTTGTTAGGTGTACCTTTCCACTCACTGATTGTTTGAGTGCATGGACAATGCGGTCTTTCACATGCAGGTGGAGGGCAGGGATGGCTTTTCTAGAAAAGAAGTGCCAACTAGATTGGTCATAGCGTGGGACAGCGTAGGCCATGAGCTCTCGGAATGCTGCGCTTTCAGCCAAACGGAAGGGCATCATCTCTAATGAGATCAGTTTGGCAATGTAGGCGTTCAAAGCCAGTGTACGTGGATGAGAGGATGAGTACTTTCTTGTCTGACTCAGAGTGTCTGTTAGGATGAGCTGGACTTGAGAGCTGCATATGGGGGAACTAGCGGTGGACATGGCGGACTGAGAGGGGGTTGGTGTTGGTGATGGTGGTGGTGATGGCCTAGATTCAGTCTTTCGTTGGAAAAACATTGTGATTCCCTGACTGCTTTGGCCTTGCGACGACACCTCAACATTTCTTGCTGGTGGTGTGCTAACCGGTGGGCTTACAGTGGGGGAAGCGATGTAGCGTTGCTGGCTACCTTCAGTCAGAGCAGGTGCACGTGTGCTACCTGAGGTTTTGTAGTCCGTCCACGCTTGCAAGTGGTATTCAAATTTCGGAGATTTTTCCCTCGGCTAAAGGTCCTTCCGCACTTCTAACAGATAACCCTTGCCTCATCAATGGGATTTTGGTCAAAAAAGTGCCACACTTCACTCTTCCTACTATGGGATAAATTTTCAGGGCTTGCACACTGTGCTAATTTGATCGTCTGGCCAAGCTGTCCTGCAATTTTTTTGTTTTTTAACACGTTTTTGGACTTGGCTGGCCTTTTTCTCCCTGACGCCTGTCATCGTCCATGGCGGTGCGAAACAGATGACTCATCGCATGTTAATAGGCATTTCTGGTTGGCACAATACAAATAGGGTGATGTATGTTCTCCCCTCATGATCCCTGTGGAAGGAGCCTGGCACTCCGAAACGAGCGTCGGGGTGGGCTGACATTCCTCTGCTCCTGCATTCCTTAGGTAATATACCACAATCCTAGTTCTATGACTGCCCTTTTTGATACTTATCATCTATCAATTTAGTGATTTTTATGCGGCAGTCGGCATGATATGTATCTATTAGGTAATTCTGGTTATGACTGTTTCCATGGTATTTACCACTTACTTATTTAGGCAATTTGCATTTTATTGGTTGCAGTCAGTTTGATATATATCACGGTGTCCATATGCCACTATGTATATACAGGAGTAGTTGGTCCTTTCAGCCTGTTTATGATGTGTGATCCTAAGTGTGCTCATTTTCCCCTCATTTACCATTATATTATACCTTTTCATCCATTTTTATATTTTCTATTTAATAAAGTTTATATTTTATGGGACTCTATGACTGTTTGTCTGTAGTGTTGGATATATTATGTGCAATTTGTCCTGCTATGTTCCCACATATACATGCATATGAGTAATATTTGGTACTTGACCTGTTATGTTTTCATCTTGCAACTCTGCATGTAATATGTTTGCTACAATTGTGTTTTGTTAGTACCCTCCAGATGTATGATGCCCCAAAGTGAACTCACCACAGTATGATAGCCCCCACAGTCCCCCAAACACAGTATGATGGCCCCAACACAGTCTCCCCACACAGTATGAGGCCACCACAGCACTCCACACAATATGATGGCCCCACTACAGCCCTCCACACAGTATGATGGCCATCTATACAGAATAATGGCCTCCACACAGCCATCCACAATGTATGATGGCCCCCACAAAACCCTGCACTCAGGTCGATGCTCCACACACAGCCTTCCACACAATATGATGACCAGGACACAAACTATCTACACAGTATGATGGACCCAACACACATCCCTCCATAAAGTATGATGACCCGCACACTGTATAATGACCCTCAAACTGTATAATAGCCCCATAATGCATATTGACCCCACACTGTATAATGGCTTCCACATTGTTTAATGTCCCCTGCAGACCTTCACACAGTATAACGGCTCCCTCACAGTCTTTAACATAGTATAATGGCCCCCAATCAGTATAATGCCCCAGACACAGCCCTTTATATAATACCCACTACACAGTGTAATGGCTGCTACATAACCCTCCAAACAGTATAATGTCCTCTACATACTTCTCCAACAGTATATTGACCCCCACATAGCCCTCCAAACAATATAATGGCCCCACACATAGCGCTTCAAACAGTTTAATGACCCTCCCATGGCCCATCATACAGTTTAAGGGCCCCTCACATAGCACTCCAAATAGTATAATACCCCCCACACAGCCCACCACACAGTATGATTACCTCAATAAGTACAGTGTACTCACTAATTAAAAAAAAAGTAGTTAACTCTCCCCATTACCCCGCTGCTGCTGCCCCAGTCTCTGCAACGTGTGCTCTGAAACTCCTCACTGTGGGCTTGATGTAGTGATGTAATCGCACCCTGCTGTGCTGAGATGTCATAGCTGTAATGCACAAGAAGAATGATGGAGGAGTGAGCTCCCTGTACCATCATTACTTTCAACTGTATATACATCCAAGAAGCCCCCTAGCGTCCACCACTTCCTTCCCTGTTTGAGTGAGAAAGACAATGCCCCTTTCAGTAGACCACAAGTAGTGCCATGCCCCTCACTCACTCATAAAATAAAAGTAATGGTAACCAAAATTAAAGACACATTTTCCTGCACATAATGTAATAGATATATTATTCCCTGCAGTCCTATGTAATAGGACTAGCACTACAAATAACAAACTCTTTGAGTACTGATCATGTAATAAAGTTTATACATGTACTGCCCAGATTACGAAAACTACACATTATTCAGCACACCATGGTAGGGCTGTTTCAGTTCCTGACCAACTAACTGCGAAAGTTTAATGCTTCTAACATAACTACATGTTTAAAAAATCCTTAAAAGTAGTATGTCACCCCTAAAATGGCATTTAAATTGCCTAAACATTTATATAGGGGACCTAGCCAGAATTTGCATCAAACTAGGCTTAACTTTACAATTAATTTATAATTAAAAATAAACTTTTATTTTATATGCAAATGAGGGCGCTTTGATGCACCTTTGTCATGGGTTATATTTTGGTGCACCATCACTCCCTTCTATTTGCACAATAAAGCTTCTACCTCATATTGATTGATTTGTCTTTGAATCCTAGAACGATTGCTGCATCTCCTGTTTGCGCCTGTGCACTGACACTCTGTCACGTAGTGACAGGGGACTGTGGGCACCTACCTGATTCCTTGAACTATCCCTGTCCCCTGGAATACCCTGGATAGTGAAGATGCCTGGGTCTCATATCTTGCTATGCTCTTATCTGTTATCTGTTCCCTTTCCCACCCAGGAAGGTGTGAGGCTGAAGTGTGTAGGCAAACACTAACCAGACACAGGGTAAGCAGACAGAGATATAAGAAAACTACAATCATATAAATAAACTTACAAAACAATAGAGTGGGAAACAAGGGAGAAATAGGAAGGAAGAAACCAAATGGAAGAGGATAAGGATACACATGCAAAAAAGTTCCACACAGCAATCTGTTGAAAAACTCTCCAACTGCCTACTCCAAACACTGAACTCTCTTGTTCAACTCCAAACCAGGTAGTGATAACTATCACTGGCAACGTCAGAAGCAAGGAGGAAGGTTATTATATCTGCTGGGAGTAATGAACTCAGAACAGCTGAAAACATCCAAGACAGAGAACTCCAGGAGTCCAACTAAGCAATTTAACCATTGCAGCACCAGAGCAAAGAAAGCCAGAACTGCTAGTAGGACTGTGAAGCCATTCTACCTACCGCAGGAGTATGTGTTACCAGACGCTGTGATCGTCTGACTCTGTAGCAGTATCACCGTGACAGTACCGCCTCCTAAAAGGGAACTCCAGACCAGCAGAACCTGGTTTATCAAGATGAGAGGTGTGAAAGGCCAGAACAAACCGGACCACATGAACATCTGACTCTGGTAACCACATTCTTTCCTCTGAACCATAACCCTTATAATGCACTAAATATTGAAGGGATCAGCAAATCTAGCAAGAATCAACAATTTTACCCAGCTTGAATTCCAGACTTCCATTAACCATGAAAGGGGAGGGTGGTGGTAGTGATGGTACCGAGAGGGCCACATATTTTTTGAGAAGAGAACAGTGAAATATATTATGCGTCTTAAAAGTAGATGGTAGAGCAAAGCAAAAGGCCACTGGATTGACGACGGCAACTTTCTTATAGAGACTAGTGATGAGCGAACGTGCTCGCCACTACTCGTTACTCACCTGAGTATCACTGTACTCGGTGTGCTCGGCAAGCGCCAAGCATTTCCGGTATTATTTGGCAGGAGCTCGGGTCTCCGCCCTCAAATTTTGGCGCTCTAAAGGGCGCCAATGAACATGTAGGGATTGTCAGCCACGCACTGTAATGCCGCAGCCATCTTTGCTGTGGTATTACAGTGATTAGCTGGCCGCACAGCGTCATCAGGTCTATAAGAGACCGGACGCCGCCCTGTTCGCGCCTTCAGCTCCGGATTCAGACAGTGTAGGGAGAGCTGTGCTGAGATAGGGAGAGATTTCTGCTTTTATTAGTGTGGGTCTACCATTGTTCAATCCACAAATCTAGCTAAACCAACAGTCCTTTTAAGGGCTAATTAGGGGGTATATAGATTGCAGTGCTAGGTAGGCAGGGGAGTCTATGTGCACATATCCACATCAGTGCAAGGCATGCAGGCACTGTATGTGAGTGTATAGATCTGACTGCATACTTCAAAAGGGTCCATTACTGTCTGGTGCTGCCTTTTGTATATATACCTAGCTGCAGGTATCCGTGGCTAGGATTATTTTTTTTTGCACCTGAATCCTGCTAATTTTATTACAAAGCAATCCATAGCCCCATTTTTTTCTACATTTATTTGCTTGGTCACACTGCAAACTACAGCCAGGTCATTTTAATACAACTGCTTGAAAACCTGGCAATTTAAAACTGCATTTTTGTCCCAGGCATCAGATCTGAGTGCACAGAAAATTCTGTTTTGTTTTTGCTATTGTAGTATTTTTTGGAGTGTCTTACAACATTTTTGGCCACCATTTTGTTGACCAAAAAATCTTTAGGTGGCCAAAAAATATTTATCTACAGTTCTTATATTTATCACTGTGTTTTTTACACCACACACATCACATATCATTGTGATAACTATTTTACAATTTTAGTACTCCAACAATTTTTTTTTTAGTGTCATAGCCTAGTTATTGACACAATTTTGGTGGTCCAACAAAAAATCCAGCCCACATATTTAATTGTTCTATCTCTGTCACATGCCAGATCTATCCGTGGTCTACAAATTGTGGCATTTCTGGCCGATATTCCACTGTTTTGCTGTCTGTTACCCTAGGTGTATACACTATTTTGGGGAAAAAAAAAATATCTCCGTCAGATGCCTGGTGTATCTGTGCTCTATAAATTGTTGCTTTTCAGGCCTACCTTGCACTTTTTTTTGCTGCCTGCTACCCTAGGTCTAGTATATACTATTTTGGGGTAAAAAATACAAAAATACCGACCACATATTGAACAATCTGGTATCTCTGTGACACGCCTCATGTATTTTGAGGGCTATAAAGTGTGCTTTTGAGGCTTCCATTCACCTTTATTTGCGGTGTGTTACCCTAGCTCTAAACACTATTTAGGGGTAAAAATTTAAAAAATACAGGCCACATATTGAACATTGTGGTATCGCTGTCAGGCGGCTGAGCTATTTGTGGCCTACAAATTGTGGCAATTCAGGCCTACATTCCAATGTATTTGCTGTCTGTTACCCTAGTTCTGTACAATATTTTGGGGTATAAAATAAAAAAATACAGGCCACATACTGACCAGTGTGGGATCTGTGTCAGACTCCTATCTCTTTGTGTGCAAAAAATTGTGGCATATCAGGGCAACATTACCCTTTTTTGCTGTGTCTTACACTATTTCTAGACAGTCTTTATGGGTAAAAAAAAAAAAAAAAGAAATCCAGCCCACATATTGACAAGTGTGGTCTCTGTGTCAGACTCCTATCTCTCTGTGTGCAAAAAATTGTGGCATACCAGGGAAACATTACCATTTTTTGCTGTGTCTTACCCTACTTCTAGACAGTCTTTTGGGGTAAAAAAATGTTTTTAAAAACTCTAGAGCACATATTGAACAGTCTGTTATCTCCGTCAGATGCCTGGTGCATCTGTACTATACAAATAGTTGCTTTTCAGGCCTACATTAAACTTTTTTTGCTGTCTACTACCCTAGTTCTAGTGTACACTATTTTGGGGTAAAAACTAAAAAAATACGGGCCACATATTGAACAGTCTGGTATCTCTGTGGCACGCCTCATCTATCTGTGGGCTACAAAGTGTGCTTTTGAGCCTTCCATTCACCTTTATTTGCTGTGTGTCACCCTTTTAAAAATTTAAAAAATACTGCCCACATATTGAACAGTGTGGTATCGCTGTCAGACGGCTGAGCTATTTGTGGCCTACATTCCATGGTATTTGCTGTCTTCTACCCTAGTTCTTTCAATATTTTGGGGTATAAAATAAAATAATACAGGCCACATACTGACCAGTGTGGGATCTGTGTCAGACTCCTATCTCTCTGTGTGCTAAAAATTGTGGCATTTCAGGGCTACATTAGACAGTTTTTTCTTCATCTTTCCACAGTTATTGACAGTGACAACAGTTTTATTAAACAAATAATGTAAATTCAAGATATTTGAAAGTATGTTTTCCCAAAAACCAATCACATCTAATTTTGCTCCAGATTGTGACTTTTTTATTGGACGTTGAAAATATTCATACTCCATTTGAAATGGGAAAGGTGCGTGGCAAGGGACGGGGAACTGGACATGATGGTGATGGTGCATGCAGAGGCAGAGGGCAAGCTGCAATTGAGCCACAACAAACACCCACATCTTATCGCAACAGATTCCTGTCAGAATTCATAGGGGACAGCAGAAGACCACTCTTGACACCAGAGGAGCGTGAAAAGGTAGTTGGTTGGATGGCGAATAATACTTTCAGTCACTTTGCCACCATCACCAGCACCCTGTCTTCCACATGGTCAAGTCTGAGTAGCTGTGAATCTTAACCGCATATTCCTCACCATGATTCTCCTTCCACCTCTTATGCCGAGTGCCCGCAGACAACTGATCCCACACTTAGACACTCCGAGGAGCTGTTCAGTTGTCCATTTATAGATTGAAGTGGGGAAAACTGAGATTGCATGTAGCGATGCCCAAATATTTGAGTAGCCACAATCACACGAAGGCAATGATGGGAATGTGTCACAAGAGGTGGACGATGATGAGACACAATTGCCAGAAAGTCAGGAGGAGGACCAGGGTGCGGAAGTGGAAGAGGAGGTGGTGGATGATATAGTAACTGACCCAACCTGGCAGTAGGACATGCAGAGTGAGGACAGCAGCACACAGGGGTAGGGAGGCATAGCACCACAACAGGCAGGAAGAAGCACTGTGCTGGCCGCAGACAGAAGGCGGGCAACTGTTTCTCGTAACACCAACACAACGGAAGTTGTTATTACAACAGTTCAGTCTTCCCGAGTCTGTTTTTTAAAGACTCTGCAAATAACCCCAAACAGGCCATTTGCACCACCTGCCATGCCCGCATCAGCAGAGGTAGCAAAACTACCAGCCTGACCACCACCAGCATGATCAGGTACATGGCAGCGAAGCACCCGACTTTGTGGGCTGAACCCCAGAGTCCATGAACAGTGTCTGCGGGTGACACCACAGCTTCATCCGCTGTTGTGCATGGAAGCCAATCCCCTGTCCATGGTGACTGCGAAGATGCCTCCTGCTCTGCACCTGTCGTTGCATCTTCTCAACTACCACCATCAGCAAGCACGTCCATGTCCTTGTCCGACCTCAGCCTTCAGTTGTCCATACAGAAGTCAATAGAACGCAAGCGGAAATACCCAGCCAACGCCCCACAGGCCTCAGTACTAAATTCACACATTTCTTGTCTGCTTGCGCTCGAAATGTTGCCTGTTAGGCTCGTGGAGACCGAAGATTTTCGCAACCTGATAGGGGCGGCTGTCCCAAGGTACTCTGTTCCCAGCCGACACTATTTATCCCGGTGTGCCATCCCGGCATCACACAAGCACATGTGTCACAACATTACCCATGCCCTCAACAATGCAGTTACAGGGAAAGTACACTTATCCACGGACACGTGGACAAGTGTTTCTGGTCAGGGACGTTACATCTCGCTGACGGCACACTGGGTTAACATAGTGGAAGCCGGGACCCAGTCTGACCTTGAGATGGAACACGTTCTACCAACGCCGAGGATTGCGGGCCCTAGGTCAATCAGGGTTGTCCCCACAGTCTACAGCTCCTGCACGTCATCCTCCTCCTCTTCAGCCTGCATCTCTGAAATGACCACATCAGTTGCAAGCTGGAAGCACTGCAGCACTGCCTCAGCCAAGCGGCAACAGGCTGTCCTGAAGCTAATATGCTTAGGTGACAAACCTCACAATGCTGAAGAGTTGTGGACAGCTCTGAAAGAGCAGGCAGATATGTGGCTGACACCGCTGAACCTACAGCCAGGCATGGTGATGTGTGACAATGGCCGTAACCTGGTGGCGGCTCTGAGGCAAGGCGAGCTCACACACGTACCATGCCTTGCCCATGTGCTTAACTTCGTGGTTCAGCGGTTTCTCAAAACCTACCCGGAGCTGCCGGATCTGCTTGTGAAAGTACGCCACCTGTGTGACCATTTTAGAAAGTCAGCTACAGCTTCAGCCACCCTTGCAGTGCTTCAGCAGCGTTTGCAGCTTTCAGCTCACCGACTGGTTTGTGATGTCCCCACTCTACACTGCATATGCTGGAAAGATTTGTGAGCAGAACAGGGCCATTGTTGAGTACCAGCATCAACAAGGACATTGGTTTTCAGTTCAGACTCCACACATAAGACCTCAGGAGTGGACATGGGGGGGCGTGGTTTGCTGCTAGATGTGAGCAGACATCTTTCTGCTGGGCTCCTGAAGCCCCCTGCTTTAGCAACGAAATAAGCTACGTTTGGAGGAGGCTGGGAGAAAAATCTTCGACACCGGAGGACCCCTGATCACATAAGGATTACAAAAATCCTAATTTGGACTGTTTTGGAGCCAGATTGAGAGGAGGAACGTTTGCGGCCTACAGAGAAGGGAGAAGCCGGGGCCTGGAGTAGCCCTGTGCAGCCCAGTGCAGCCGCATCCTGTCTGAGCCTCCAGCACTGGTTTGGGACCTGTGCCCCCCTTCTAAAGTGAGCGGTTTGCCCCCTGACTTCATCGGGTGCAAGAAGACCTGGATATAAAGAAGATATAGAAGAATTCTACTCACCGTTGTAGTCTCCAGCGTCCTGAGCGTCCCTGAGGCTTCCTCCATTGCCTGAAGTGGTGTGGAGATCTTCAAACACCAGCGGTCTTCCCAGGATTAAGCCGACGTCTTCTTCAATCAAGTTCCAGGAGGGACCGGAGACCGAGACCTCTTCACCCGAAGCCGTGACGCCCTGTGAGCTGCAGCTGCACCGTCGGTTTCTGTGAAGGTAAGCGGTGAACGCCGCCATTACCGTAAAGCGATACCGTTGCAGTAAAGCGATTTTGCGCTCTGAAAGGAGTCGCTAAACTGGATAGCGTCACTAAAAGCATCGCTAAGGAGGATTGCGACTTGGAATAAGTCGCACAACAAGCCTGCGTTCTGGAAATTATCGCATAGTTCAAGTGAGACTCTAACGACGACACAAACCCTCTAAAGGCTTTATTGGAGTCCCGGATTGCGACGTCATCTACATCTTGATTCGTGTCTCTTCTCTCTAAAGGAGGATTTTACTTGTTCTTTAACATCTGGTAAGCTGGTTCGCTCCTGGATTTTACCATTAAGGAGGAATCCCATTCTTGAAGAAGTCTGCATTTGCCTGACGTTTCCTATCTTTTTGGAACTAAACTCGCTAAAATCATTCAGCGAGCTCAGTCTTTCCTGTCTTCTTATCCTGACAGTTCTTATTTCAGCAAATCTTGCAGGCTGTATTTCAAAGAAAAAAGACGCGTAGCTTGGTTAATCATTCACTTGTGTTACTTTGTATTGCATTTGATTCTTTCCTCTTTGTTGAAAGGTTACCCCTCTTTAAAAATGAGTACTAGAAGTAACAAAAAAACTCAGGGGGAAAAGTCATCACACAAATCAGCACTGAAATCTGCTGTCAGGAAGGATATCACTGATCTTGATGAGGCAATTTGTATTAGCCCCTCCGCATCTCCGCCTGCGGAGGGCTATAAAATTGGCTTAAAAGATGACACTAGCATGCTGAAAGAAATTCAAGATATAATTGATACTCAGGCTGATATGGATACCACTGTCACTAAAAAAAGAAACATAATTAAAGCTTGGTCTGACTCTGAGGAGGAGTTTCATGACACTTCTCCTACTCAGAGTCCAGATAGAAGTAGGCCTAGGTTATCTGAGGAAGCACCCAAAATATGCCCTATTGAAGGGATTCAAGCTTCCAATGAGGGTGTATCCCAAGCTTACGTGAAAGACCTAATAGTCGCCCTAAACAATAGTCTTAGATTGACAATGGAGGAAAATACCAATCGTTTACAAGCCAAATTTGAAGTTATCAATTCTCGGATTGATAAACACGATAAAAAAATTGTTGTCTTGGAAAAGAGTTCTTCTTCTTTACAGAAGCAGCAAGCAGATACACAAAAAGAGGTGCAATACCTAAGAATGAAGCTTGCTGACATCGAGGACCGCAGTAGGCGGAACAACATTAAATTGAGGGGAATTTCTGAAAAAGCAAGCCAGGCAAATTTACAGAACTACACTATGGGGATCCTAAAAAAAATCTTTCCGGATTCTCCGGAACTTGAGTCTAATGATTGACAGGATACATAGGTTACCAAGACCCAGAGCTATTTCGGAAGATATTCCGAGGGACACAATACTAAGATTTCATTTTTACCCCACTAAAGAAAGACTCCTAGCTTTTATGAGGGACAAGAAGCAGCTCCCTCCCCCTTTTGATCATATTAAAGTATTTGTTGACTTGTCCAAAGATACAATCCAGCTAAGAAAGAGCTTTGGGGAAGTCACTTCAATTTTACGCAGGATGAGTATTCAATACAGATGGGGCTTCCCAACTAAATTACTTGTAAATAGAGGAGGTAGGATTGTTTCATTACTCACACCACAGATGGTATGTCCTTTATCTCCTCTCTGAACAAAACTGGGGATAATCCGGGGTAAGAAATTGTGTACTTTATTCTTTGTAAATGTGTCATTTGCAGGGGGCTTCTAATGCCATCCATGAACTTTCCCATTTAAGGAGAACATCCTTCGAATTCGAGGATTCTTCACAAGACTGTTTAGTTGGTTATCAAAGTTTTGTGTGTTTTGTTTTTCTGTTTGTTAGCATTACTACATAGGAGAAAATGGTTAAAATATTATCATTTAATGTAAGAGGCCTAAATAGCCCGGTTAAGAGGCACTCTACATGGAGAGAGATCAAGAGAAGCAGTGCCGAAATCATTTGCTTACAGGAGGTCAAGCTTGCCAAGTCAGGTCACCCAAGATTCGAAAATAAAAATTATTCTCATATCTTTGAAGCCCTAAATGATAAAAAGAGGGGAGGGGTTATTACCCTTATCAAAAATTCATTAGATTTCCGCAGCATCGAGACTCACTCAGACCCAGAGGGTAAATATTTAATACTGGTGGCCATGGTCAATAATCAATTGACTACTATCATCAATGTTTATGCGCCTCAAAACGCTCAGATTAAATTTTTCAACGAGCTTGACAGTAAAATCCAGGAGGTTAAGAAGGGGGTGGTGATTGTAGTAGGAGACTTTAATATTGTCCCTGACGCCCAGCTGGATTCTACTGCAAGGTCTAGGTCTTCTTACCCAGTTTTAAAAGGATGGCTCCACAGCCATGAATATCTGGATGTTTTTCGGTGCATAAACACTACATCATTGGAATATACACATTATTCAGAGGTACATAAGACCTTTTCGAGAATCGACCTATTCCTTACCGATTACTTTTCAATTTCCAGATTTAGGAGAATAGATATCCTACCAAAGTCCTTTTCAGACCACTCTCCTGTAATCTGTGAAGTAGATCTTGGTCTATCACATAAGAGAGACTTTCTCTGGAGATGTAATTCCTCACTTTTGTACAACCCAATCTTCAGAGAAAAAATCGAGAAAGCCATCACTGACTATTTTAAGGAAAACGAGTCGGAAGATGTGAGCCCGTTCACATTGTGGAATGCCCACAAATGCGTTATAAGAGGAGTGATGATAGGCTTGCTGAACCAAAAAAAAAAACAGGACAAGGAAAAGATCCACAATTTACAAATGGATCTTAAGAATAAGGAAGATGCACAACAAAAATTAGTGGCACCTTCTTCAGAACTGCACTCAGAGATTGTCAACCTCAGAATTGCGCTGAGAGCAGCTTTATTCGAAGACTATGATAGGTATGCCAAGAGGATGAAAGCGAATTTCTACTCCTCATATAACAAACCTTCCAAGCTTATGGCCCAGAGATTCCAGGCCATAAGAGTTAGGAATAGGATTAATAGGATCAAATATAACGGATGATCTCCGACCACCCTAAAGAAATAGCGGATCATTTCGCAGATTATTTCTCTTCCCTATACAATCTTAAGTACGACCCAGATACATCCCAGCCAGACAAACTCCACATCCAAAAATTCTTATCAAGTATTAACCTACCTGAACTTTCTGCTGAGCAATTGACGGCCATTGACGCCCCTTTTACTCAGCATGAAATTTCCGAATCCATCGAAGAAACTAAAACTTAAGAAATCACCGGGACCTGATGGATTCACGAATGAGTATTTTAAAGTGTTTGCCCCTCACCTGGTTCCCTGCCTCGGCTCAGTGTTCAATAAAGCATCTTCGATTGGCGAATTCCCACCGGAAATGCTAAAGGCCACTATAATCTTAATTCCCAAAACTAAAGGGGACCTGGAGTCAGTCAAAAATTATAGGCCAATTTCACTAATTAACACTGACGTAAAAATATATTCAAAAATCATTGCCGATAGAATCAAATTTATTCTTCCAAGCATTATTCACAAAGACCAGATGGGCTTTATCCTGGGACGTCAGACCAGTGACGGTACTAGAAAGGTATTCAATCTAATTCACTCTATCAGATCTAAAAGAACTCCTTCAATTCTCCTAGCGTTGGATGCTGAGAAGGCTTTGATAGAGTGAATTGGGACTTTTTGGTAGCGGCCCTTAAAAAATTTGGATTTAGCCTCAATATAATTAAAACAATCATGGCCTTATATGCTTATCCCTCAGCAAACGTGTATGTAAATTGTCACCTATCTAAAAACATTCCAATAACGAATGGTACAAGACAGGGATGTCCCTTGTCCCCTCTGCTATTCGCTATTATCATGGAGCCACTTGCTGAGAGAATAAGAGGGAATGAGTCGATTAGGGGAATCCAGATAGGGGCAAAACAGTACAAAATTAGCCTGTTTGCGGATGATGTCATCCTCAGCCTTACAAATCCTTCATGTTCTATTATGCATGTCCTCCAGGATTTTGGAGATTTTTCAAAGGCATCGTTGTTCAAAATTAACAAATCAAAGTCTAAAATTTTGGACTTTTTCTTGAGCCAGGATGATATCTGCGGTATTAAAGGGAATACTAATTTTGATTGGGAAAAGGAGTCGCTGACATATCTTGGCATACTTATCTCTAGAGTTTTTCGCAAGATGATTGATCTTAACCTCCAAAAAATCACTAAGGAAGTGCAATCTGAACTTAATAATCTTGGGAAGCAGGAAATTTCTTGGGCCGGGAGAATTACTTTATTTAAACTTTTTACTCTCCCCAAAATTTTATACACCTTTAGAGCTTTACCTTTACTTATTCCGTTAAAGCTAATCAAAAAACTACAAAGTATAGTTAACACATTCGTATGGAACAAGAAGAGAGCAAGGATAGCATTCACCACTATCACCAAAATTAAAACAAATGGAGGCCTTGCTCTCTCAAATTTGGTTAACTATTACTACTCCTCCTTGGTGAAACAGTCTCGTATTTGGCTCAGGCCGGATAATGGCCCGGCTTGGTCAGAGATTGAAAGACACTATAATAGGAACACTCCTCTGGCAAAATTAATTTTAAGTAATGTCCTATCATCCTCCTCTGTATCGCATATCTCGCCGACTATTTCTGCTACCTTATATGCCTGGACCTATATGGCCAAAATTCAAACACAAAGCAGGAAGAGGTTCAGATATGACCAAATCAAGGACATATCACTGAAGTTTTTTGGCTTGATAATGGAAAATGAGATTCCTAGCTCTTGGAGATTGGCTAGTTTAACGAAAGTACAGGATATTTTTGATGGCAAAGATTTCATTGAATATGAAGCGTTGTTGTCAGTACATAAACTTCCTCCTGAAGATGCCCAAATCTTTTATTTCATTAAAAAAACTCATCTCCAAATTTATCAGGAAAAAGTCTCTTATCACGGAGATGGTAGGCATGTTAATTTGTAATCCGGACAATAACCTTTATTGGAAATCCAAATTTATTTATAACTTTTTAAACGAAGATCTAGTACCCAAGGAAACCCTTTTCGAGACTAACTGGCAAAGGGATATGATGTAATGTATGTGGTACAGTTCATATAGCGTCTTGTGCTTGGGTGCGATGAAAATACTTGAGACACAGGTTGATAAAGAAAGTCTTGTATTGCTTCATACAAATTGGCAAAAATAAACACACAGGTTGCAAACACAGAAGCAGGAGACACAGCAGGCCAGAGTAATCTAAGCTCAGCAATAACTCTCCACAACAGATTCAGATCTTCTTCTCTGTTACCGCAAGTCCATGCAAACGTGAGGCTCTCAAGAGCAGAGTTCAGAGTCCACAAGTGCTTCAGAGTTTCTCAGTAGGAATGGCTGGAGTACAAGGTCCAAGGCTTCAGGAGTCAGAACACAGGTTCACTGCAGGCTAGATTCTGAAGCACTGATTGCTCAGGTGTGGCTGTTTAAGAAGCAAACGGAGAGAATCAGGGCGGGAACATGCAAGCTGGAAAACTCCATTTTGACTGAGGGCAAGATAGCTGCAGCAAAACAGAAAGCAAAATGGCCGACGAACAAACTGAGTTTCAGAAACAGATACACAGAACCTTACATTACTCCCCCCTTAGGGACAACCTCCGGATGACCTCAGACCAGGCTTGTGTGGGTACCTCTGATGAAACTGACGGAGCAAGCGAGGAGCATTAACGTTATTGACTGGCTCCCATGAGTTGTCCTCCACTGGGTAGCCCTGCCATTTAATCAGATATTGTAACTGATTTCTATACAACCTGGAATCTAAAATCCTTTCCACCACAAATTCTTCCTGACCATCGACTAGCACTGGGTCAGGGCAAGGAGAAGAACGTCCAGGAAACGTATTGGGTGTCGCAGCCTTTAGTAGGGATACATGAAAGACAGGGTGATTCTCATAGTTCTGGGCAATTGAAGACGACAAGCAACGGCACTTATAATCTTACTGATTTTATAGGGTCCAATGTACTTATGTCCCAACTTAGACGATGGAATCCTTAACTTAAGATTTCTGGTTGACAGCCAGACCAGGTCTCCTACCTTAAAAGCTGGTGCAGGTTTACGAAATTTATCTGCTGCCTTCTTGTACCTTTCCTGAGCCGATTCCAGATTCTCCTTTAGAAGATCCATATTCTTCTGTAAAGTCGTGACTCTTTCAGCCACTGCTGGCAAAGGCGTCTCTATGGGAAATCGTGGTAGAATGTTAGGATGATAACCTAGATTAGAGTAAAAAGGAGACTGTTTAGTGGAGGCACTCTGAGAGTTGTTGTAAGAGAACTCAGCCAATGGAAGTAGATCCACCCAATCATCCTGTAGGTGGCAGATAAAGCAGCGGAGATACTGCTCCAGGGTTTGATTGGTTCGTTCGGTTTGTCCATTAGTCTGGGGATGAAAAGCAGAAGAAAGGTTTACTTTAATGTCCAATGCTGCACAGAAATTTTGCCAAAACCTAGAAGTGAATTGCACCCCTCGATCCGAAATAACCTCATCCGGTACTCCATGTAAACGAAACACATCTTTAATCATCAAATCTGATGTCTGTTTTGCAGTGGGTAAGCCGACACAAGGGATAAAATGAGCTGCCTTTGTTAAACGGTCAACCACCACTAGAATAGTGTTCTTCCCTTGAGAGGTTGGTAATTCCACAATGAAGTCCATAGAAATGGATCCCCACGGGCGGGACGGGGTGGGAAGAGGCTGTAACAGACCAGTTGGTGAAGAGCGAGGTGTTTTGCATCTTGCACAAACCTCACACGAAGTGACATAGTCCAAAACATCCTTCCTACAAGTGGGCCACCAAAAGAAACGAGAAAGAAATTCCTGTGTCTTTAGAATTCCTCTATGCCCGGCTATTTTGGAATCGTGAATGAGTTGCAATACTCTCAATCTGACTGTTTCAGGTATATACAGACGTTGTCCCAATCCACACACCATTCTTAAAGACAAGACTTACGTCCCTTGGGGGTTGAGCCAAAAAAGAATCCGCATGGTATGCTTCCTTGATGTCTTTAATTAGGTCTTGATGATGAATCACTCCTAGGAATCTAGAGTCAGGAAGAATAGTCTTAGGAGGAGTAATTGGACGTGTCTCTGCTGAGTAAATCCTAGAGAGTGCATCAGCCTTTCCATTGCGCGATCCTGGTCTATAAGAAATAATAAAATTAAATTGGTTTAAGAAAAGATTCCAGCGAGCCTGGCGAGGAGTCAGGCACTTAGCCGACCTGATAAACTCAAGATTACGATGGTCTGTCAGAACGACTATTTGCTGTGCAGCTCCTTGAAGAAGGTGTCTCCATTCTTTGAAGGCGGCAATAATGGCCAACAACTCTCTATTGCCCACATCGTAGTTCTTCTCAGCCGAAGACAACTGCTGGGAAAAGAAGGCACAGGGATGCAAGACATTCTTCTCACCTGTTCTCTGAGAGAGTATAGCTCCCACGGCACAGTCTGAAGCATCCACCTCTATTATGAAGGCAAGCTCTGGGTTGGGATGTACTAGGATAGGTGCAGTGGTAAATTTATCTTTTAGACGGGAAAATGCTTCCTGGGCTTGGGGAGTCCAGGAGAACTTAGACTCTTTCCGGGTAAGTTGGGTGATAGGTGACATACCTCAGAGAAATTTCTAATGAAACGTCTATAGAAGTTTGCAAACCCGATGAAGCGCTGTACCTCCTTCACATTTCTAGGACTTGGCCAATCATTGATGGCTTGGGTTTTACTTCCATCCATACTAATTCCTTGTGTAGACAGTACATACCCCAGAAATTGAATTTCGGTCTTATGGAATTCACACTTTTCAAGCTTGATGTAAAGATGATTTTGTCTTAGACGTTCCAAGACCATTCTCACATGTCCATGATGTTCCTCTGTGGAGTTAGAAAAAATTAAAATATCATCCAAATAAATTACCACGAATGTATCTAGGAGATCCCTGAAGATGTCATTCACCAAGTGTTGGAAAGTGGCTGGGGCGGTACTCAGACCAAAAGGCATAACCAGATATTCAAAGTGTCCATAGCGTGACCTGAATGCAGTCTTCCATTCATCCCCAGGTCTAATACGGACTAAGTTATAGGCCCCACGAAGATCTAGTTTAGAAAAAATTTTGGCATGTCGCACTCTCTCCAATAACTCAGGGATTAAAGGCAATGGATAACGGTTTCTAATAGTAACCTTATTGAGTTCCCTATAGTCTACGCATGGTCTCAGGGATCCATCTTTCTTCTTTACAAAGAATATGGGTGCCCCTGCAGGAGATGAAGAGGGGCGTATGAAGCCCTTGGCTAGATTTTCGTCTATGTACTCTTTTAAAGCCTTCAGCTCGGGCCCCGCCAGGGGGTAGATCTTACCAAAAGGTATCTCTGCTCCAGGCAATAATTCAATTGGACAATCATATGGACGGTGAGGAGGAAGCTGGTCAGCGTTCTTCTTGTCACATAAATCCACATAGTCCTGGTATACAGCTGGTAGTTCAGGGACTGACATGGTTCCTTTAGGAACAGAGCAAGCTGAAATTTTTGGACTCATCTGTTTCTCTGGAAAGTGTAATTCCTTGGTCTCCCAGTTAATGGTAGGATTCTGAGCCTGCAGCCATGGTAGCCCTAGAATAATGGGAAAGTGAGGAGAAGAGATAAGCATAAAGGACAGTTTCTCTTGATGATCTTTACCCATAAGAACCTTTAAAGGCTCTGTTTCCTGATCCACTGGTCCAGAGGTCAGCAGGGAGCCATCCACAGTTTCCATCTGTACTGGAGTAGCCTTCTTCACTGAACGTATTCCCTGTTTTAGAGCAAAGGAGACATCCATAAAATTTCCACTTGCACCTGAGTCGATCATAGCAGAGCTAGACACCCAGGCTGAGTCAACCCAGAGTTTGATGGAAAGAAAACAGTGAGAATTGTTTTTCTTACAACTCAGCTGGGACACCGCTGAGGAAACTTGAAAGATGGCAGCATTTACACAGTCAACGTCCTCAGAGGTAACGGAGTTTAAGTCCGAGAAATCAAGATCTGTTGCTGCAGCTCTCTCTGGAGCCTGAGGCTCGGACCTGACAGATCCCCTCTCGCAACACTCACAATGAATGAGTGCTGCAGTAGTCTTGCGAGAACGGCTGGGACAGTTAATAATAAAGTGCCCTGACTTACCACAATAAAAACATAGATTCTCCTTAAAACGATGTTCCTTGCGTGCATCACTAACCCGTCGTAGTAAAGAGTCTACCTGCATGGGTTCAGGTTCAGGTTCCCGTGTAATCCTATTCAAAGGTTCCTTAGCTGGAGAGGAAGGTAGGAAAAGGTTAGTACGATTGCTTTCGAACCATCTCTCTTGCCTGCGTTCAGTTAAACGAGTATCAATACGGATGCAGTAGTTAATAAAGTCACCTAACGCAGTGGGAGGGTCGGCACGAGCAAGTTCATCCTTAATCAGTGGGGATAACCCCTTTCGAAAAATAGATTTTTTGGCGGAATTGTCCCAGGTGGTATCAAGGGCCCATCTCCTGAAATCCAAGGCATATTCAGCTACCGAGTGCTTACCTTGGCGCAAAGCTAACATGGCTGCTTCAGCTGTTGCACCTCGATTGGGGTCATCAAACACCTGCCCCATGGCTGAAATAAAATCATCAAGGTGATTCAAACAATCATCCTCAGTCTCAATCAGAGGGTTTGCCCATATCAAAGCCTTGTTGGTAAGCAACATAATTATAGTAAGCACCTTAGATCGTTCAGTAGGAAATTGTGAAGCATGTGCAGAAAAAAAAAGATTACATTGATTAACAAATCCCCTGAATTTTTCACGTTCACCACCAAAACGAAAAGGGGCAACTTGGGAATCCCAGAACTCGGGGCCACGGCAGGAGCCTGGACTCGCCCCTCCAGAACCTCAATCCTGGCTCGCAAATCCTGGGTAGTCTGTCCAACCACTTGCAAATTGTGATTATTTAGGTCCTGAAGATTTGTAAAACGGGTCTTTATATTCTGCAAATCTGCAAGGATATTATCAGTCACTCCACAAAGTTCCTTTATGCGGGCCTCCATTTTCCAGATCTTTTAAGACAGGATACTGGAAGAAGAGGAGAGAAAAAAAAAACAATAGTGTTCACCTGTGGCAACACTGAAGAAAGAAAAAACTTTAAGGGAACTGCTCACCTGGAATGGTTGTGAGAAGTCACAACCACTATCATCACAGAAAGCTTTCAACCAGACATCTGATATCCAGAGTTTCAGCAGACAAAAAGAGAAGAGAAAAAAAAAAAAAACAATAGTGTTTACCTGTGATAACACTGCAGAAAAAAAAACTTAAGGGAATTGCTCACCTGGAATGGTTGTGAGAAGTCACAACCACTGTCATCACAGAAAGTACAACCGGACATCCGATATCCACAGTACAGCAGACAAGCCTTTCCAGACCCAGCAGACACTAACGTTTGGCTTCAGAATCTTGTAATGTATGTGGTACAGTTCATATAGCGTCTTGTGCTTGGGTGCGATGAAAATACTTGAGACACAGGTTGATAAAGAAAGTCTTGTATTGCTTCATACAAATTGGCAAAAATAAACACACAGGTTGCAAACACAGAAGCAGGAGACACAGCAGGCCAGAGTAATCTAAGCTCAGCAATAACTCTCCACAACAGATTCAGATCTTCTTCTCTGTTACCGCAAGTCCATGCAAACGTGAGGCTCTCAAGAGCAGAGTTCAGAGTCCACAAGTGCTTCAGAGTTTCTCAGTAGGAATGGCTGGAGTACAAGGTCCAAGGCTTCAGGAGTCAGAACACAGGTTCACTGCAGGCTAGATTCTGAAGCACTGATTGCTCAGGTGTGGCTGTTTAAGAAGCAAACGGAGAGAATCAGGGCGGGAACATGCAAGCTGGAAAACTCCATTTTGACTGAGGGCAAGATAGCTGCAGCAAAACAGAAAGCAAAATGGCCGACGAACAAACTGAGTTTCAGAAACAGATACACAGAACCTTACATATGAACTTGAATTTCTCTCACGATCAATGGCGGAAAGCACTTAAAGCTACTTATTCCTCAAACATATGTGCTTCCCTCCATGAGTCGTATTATAAATTAGTCTCCCGATGGTATTTCACACCTGCTAAAATGGCAAGAATTTTTCCGGGAGTGTCCTCTAATTGTTGGAGAGATTGTGGTTTTGCAGGGAATCTTCTTCATGTCTTTTGGGAGTGCCCCAAGATAAGGTTACTATGGTCAAATGTCTCTGACTTGGTGGACAAGATCACTTCTAGAACTGTGACGTTGACCCCTCAATTGGCCTTATTGTCTCTCGATCTTGAGGAAATCCCTCACTCAAACAGACATCTAATCATCCACTTATTCTTGGTAACCAAAAACCAAATAGCTTCTCTTTGGAAGGAAGAAGCGGTTCCTAAAATAGCCGACATTGTAGACAAAATGTCTCTGCACATGTCATATGAGAAAAGCCATGCACTGGCTAATAACAGCTTTACTTCCTTCTGTAAAAAATGGAATCCTTGGCAAGACTTGATCTCTTAAACTCGCTTATGTTGGCTTGATTTCTCCTTTATCCTCTCACGGCAAAGATTCTCTTTGATTGATTAGCAATTGATATCCTCTACTGTTAGTTTAGTAATGTTATTGTTATGGTTATGTTATTATTATTTATTAATATCCTTAATGTCGAGCTACTTGACATATTCTACAGTTAGATTTCTTCAGCTCCATGATTAACTCGATTGATGTCTAGTACTGTTAAGTATGGAAAGTTATATTCTATTTGAGACGTAAGACTGTAATACCCTACTCTCATTGCTAAAAATTATAATAAAGTTATTTGAAAAAGGAGTGGACATGGATGTTAGACATATGCATCATCCTACAAAACTTTGAGGAGTCCACCAAGATGGTGAGCGGCGACTACGCCATAATTAGCGTCACCATCCCGCTTGTCTGTATTCTGAAAAGCTCTCTGATCGCAATGAAAGAGGATGCATTGCAGGCGGAGCACGATGAGATGGATCAAGGAACCATACAGGGTGGTTACACAAAGCACAGCATCATGTCATCCCAACGTGGAATGGTTGACAATGAGGCAGAGGAGGAGGAAGAACAGGAGCTACTTTCCTGTACTATAGACGGTACTACAAGCACAACTGTCATACCGTCTGTTCAGCATGGATGGCCTGAGGACAAGGAGGAGGAGGACAGCATGGTGTCAAGAGCACCGCACTGCACATGCTCACTGAGCCAGTGCACGTGTCCTGAATAAAACAAACTGTGCTCGAGGATACCTGAGGAGCGGGACAGCAGTAATGAATGATGTGTACTGCAGACTAACAGGACCTGCACCATGTGACTGCTGGGGCGTGGCCTAAGCTCCAGAGATCTAGGAACTGCAGGAAAACTCCTAGAAGGGTAACGACGGGATAAAGTTACCAAGGGGCAAAGACAGGGACGAAAACCAGGACAGGCCGAGATCAGAGCACAAGATAGCACGACAGTACCAAAGGGTTAGACAGAACGGATAGTCAGGACGTAGCAATAGATCAGTAAACCAGAGCGGGCAATAGACAGTACAATAGGGACAAAACTGTAGCTGTGTATCGATAGCCAAGCCAGGAGGTCAGAACCGAGAAGACAATATTAGCAAAACGTGAGACAGAGAGCAGAGTGAGCAAACAGACCGGGTCATACATGGAAGTCAAACAAGCAGAGCAGTATACACGCAAACAAGGGGGGTCAGACACACAGTCACAACAAAAGTATAGCTGACAGAGAATCTCCCTCTGGACTGGGTATAAATACCCTCCCAGATCCAAAGGGAGGCCAACAAAAGTTAACCCTGAGTGGACAGGACATTAACCATGTCTTATACCATGACACATGGTCAGTCGTCCTGTTGAGGATACGGAAGGCTTGCCAGTTATCAGTCTGGCACGCATGGCAGACTTTATGTTACGCTGCCTTTCCCGAAACCCTCACATTATCAAAATTTTAGCCCACACTCAGTACTGGTTGGTGACACTTCTAGACCCACGCTACAAGGAGAACATTCAATCCCTTATTCCAGAGTCAGATAGGTGTATTAAAATGATGCACTACCAAAGGGACATTGTTGCGGAATTACTGAAAAATTCCCATCTGAAAACGCTGGTGGCAGAGGTCACACTTTGTTGGCAAACCAAGGAGTAGAGGTGAGAGAGACCCAACTACAGCCCTGGCAGAGGCAGGGGAACACTGGCAAAGTACTGGGACACTTTCCTCTGACACTCCCATCGGCCTGGTCCAGAGTCGCGGGGTAGTCTCACAAGGCCTGGAAAGTTTGGGAAGATGTTGAAGGAGTACCTTGCTGACTGTACCAACGTCCTCCGTGATTCCTCTGTGTCTTTTAATTATTGGGTATCCAAGCTGGACACGTGGCATGTACTGGCTTTCTACACCTTGGAGGCCCTGGCCTGCCCTGCCGCTAGCGTTTTGTCAGAGCGGGTTTTTAGTGCTGCTGGTGGAATAATAACTGATAAGCGCATCCGTCTGTCAACAGAAAATGCTGACAGGCTGACTCTTATAAAAATGAACAAGGCATGGATTGGGGCAGACTTCTCTACACCACCGAATGAAAACAGTGAAACATAACCTTCAATACAGTATATTTTTTTGGGAGGTGTATTTTCTTGCACCTCTTCACACCCACTCAAGGGTATACTCTTCCTGACTTTGCCTATTTGGTATGTTATTATGCTCCTCGTTCTCCTCATCCTCATCATCCACCACCACTAGAACACGAGGCTGACCGTGGTCTGTGATGCAACAACCAGTATTAATTTTTTCAAGGGTGTTTTGATGCCCTGTCAAAAAATGTTTACACTCTATGTTGATGTGTCACCCCCCCCAGGAGAAAATGTTTTTCAGCGTATGCACTTAGTGTGTGAGCATTACAAGTATAGGAGACCCGCTCCTTTTAAACTGGGAAGACCTTTTTCGCAGGCCATACTCCACATCTCTTCAGACACCATCGCTAGAACACCAGGGTGACCATGCTCCGTGATGAAACAGCCGCTACATTGTTTTGTAAGGGTGTTTAAGATGTCAGTAACAACTATTTACATTTTTGGTTGATGTGCCCCACCCCAGGGGAAAATGTTTTTCAGCTTATGCACTTAATGTATGTGCATTACAAGTATAGGAGACCCGCTCCTTTAAACTGGGAAGACCTTTTTCGTAGGCCATACTCTACGTCTCATTCTACAACACCCTAGATCACCATGGTGACCGTGTTACATGATGAAACAGCCACTACATTGTTTTGCAAGGGTGTTTAGGATGTCCGTAACTACAAATATTTACACAGTCGGTTGATGTGTCCCACCCCAGAGGAAAATGTTTTTCAGCCTATGCACTTACTGTATGTGCATTACAAGTATAGGAGACACGCTCCTTTAAACCGGGAAGACCTTTTTCTAAGGCCATACTTCTCTTCAGACACCATACGTCTCTTCAGACACCACCACTAGAACACCAGGGTGAAAGTGTTCATTGATGATACAGCCACTACATTGTTTTGCAAGGGAATTTAGTATGTCCGTAACAACAATTATTTACACTTTTGGTTGATGTGTCCCACCCCAGAGGAAAATGTTTTCAGCATATGCACTTAGTGTAAGTGCATTACAAGTATAAGAGACACGCTACTTTAAACTGGGAAGAATCCATGACTCTTAATAATAATAATAATAATAATTTTATTTCTATAGTGCCAACATACTCCGCAGCACTTTACATTATAGAGGGGACTTGTACAGACAATAGACATTAAAGCATAACAATAAACACAGATCAAAGTAGATACCAAGAGGAATGAGGGCCCTGCTCGCAAGCTTACAATCTATGAGGAAGAATGGGAGACACAAAAGGTAGATGGTAACAATTGCTTTCATTGTTCAGACCAGCTATACACCACCAGACACCATACATCAGACACCACCACTAGATAACCAGGGTGACCGTGTTCCGGGATGATACAGCAACTACATTTTTTTGCAAGGGTGTTTAGGATGTCTATAACTACAAATATTTACACAGTAGGTTGATGTGCCCCACCCCAGGGGAAAATATTTTTAAGCCTATGCACTTAGTGTATGTGCAATCCAAGTATAGGAGACCAGCTCCTTTAACCCCTTAACCCCCAAGGGTGGTTTGCACGTTAATGACCAGGCCAATTTTTACAGTTCTGACCACTGTCCCTTTATGAGGTTACAACTCTGGAACGCTTCAGCGGATCGTCGCGATTCTGACATTGTTTTCCCGTGACATATTGTACTTCACATTAGTGGTAAAATTTATTCGATATACCTTGCGATTATTTTTGAAAAAAACGCAAATATGGCGAAAATTTTGAAAATTTTGCAATTTTCAAACTTTGATTTTTTTCCCCTTAAAACAGAGAAATACACTACCGGTCAAAAGTTTAGGGTCACTTAGAAATTTCCTTATTTTTGAAAGAAAAGCAGTTTTTTTCCAATGAAGCTAACATTAAATGATTCAGAAATACACTCTATACAGTGTTAATGTGGTAAATGACTATTCTAGCGGCAAACGTCTAGTTTGTAATGTAATATCTTCATAGGTGTATAGAGGCCCATTTCCAATAACCATCACTCCAGTGTACTTATGGTATTTTGTGTTCGCTAACTGTGTAAGAAGGCTAATAGATGGTTAAAATACCCTTTAAAACCCTTGTGCAAGTATGTTAACACAGCTGAAAACCGTTTGGTTGATTAGAGAAGCTATAAACCTGACCTTCCTTTGAGCTTGTTGAGAATCTGGAGCATTACATTTGTTGGTTCCATTAAACTCTCAAAATGGCCAAAAAAAAAGAACTTTCTTGTGAAACTCGACAGTCTATTCTTGTTCTTAGAAATGAAGGCTATTCCATGCGAAAAATTACCAAGAAACTGAAGAATTCATACAATGGTGTGTAGTACTCCCTTTAGAGGAGTGCACAAACAAGCTCTAACCAGAGAAGAAAGACAAGTGGGAGGCCCCGCTGCACAACTGAGCAACAAGACAAGTACATTAGAGTCTTTAGTTTGAAAAATTGACGCCTCACAGGTCCTCAACTGGCAGCTTCATTAAACAGTACACATTAAACGCCAGTGTCAACATCTACAGTGAAGAGGCGATTTGGGGATGCTGGCCTTCAGGGCAGATTGGCAAAACAAAAGCCATATTTAAGACTGGCTTAAATGAAAGGAAAAGATTAATATGGGCAAAAGAACACAGACATTGGACAGAGGAATATTGGCTTTTGTTTTGCCAATCTGCCCTGAAGGCCAGCATCCCCAAATCGCCTCTTCACTGTAGATGTTGACACTGGCGTTTAATGTGTACTGTTTAATGAAGCTGCCAGTTGAGGACCTGTGAGGCGTCAATTTTTCAAACTAAAGACTCTAATGTACTTGTCTTGTTGCTCAGTTGTGCAGCGGGGCCTCCCACTTGTCTTTCTTCTCTGGTTAGAGCTTGTTTGTGCACTCCTCTAAAGGGAGTACTACACACCATTGTATGAATTCTTCAGTTTCTTGGTAATTTTTCGCATGGAATAGCCTTCATTTCTAAGAACAAGAATAGACTGTCGAGTTTCACAAGAAAATTCTTTTTTTTGGCCATTTTGAGAGTTTAATGGAACCAACAAATGTAATGCTCCAGATTCTCAACAAGCTCAAAGGAAGGTCAGGTTTATAGCTTCTCTAATCAACCAAACGGTTTTCAGCTGTGTTAACATACTTGCACAAGGGTTTTAAAGGGTATTTTAACCATCTATTAGCCTTCTTACACAGTTAGCGAACACAAAATACCATAAGTACACTGGAGTGATGGCTGTTGGAAATGGGCCTCTATACACCTATGAAGATATTGCATTACAAACTAGACGTTTGCCGCTAGAATAGTCATTTACCACATTAACACTGTATAGAGTGTATTTCTGAATCATTTAATGTTAGCTTCATTGGAAAAAAACTGCTTTTCTTTCAAAAATAAGGAAATTTCTAAGTGACCCTAAACTTTTGACCGGTAGTGTATGTCACACAAAATAGTTAAGAAATAACATTTCCCACATGTCTACTTTACATCAGCACAATTTTGGAACCAAAATTTTTTTCTTAGGAAATTATAAGGGTTAAAAGTTGACCAGCGATTTCTCATTTTACAATAAAATTTACAAAGCCATTTTTTTAGGGACCACATCACATTTGAAGTCACTTTGAGGGGTCTATATAGCAGAAAATACCCAAAAGTGACACCATTCTAAAAACTGCACCCCTCAAGGTACTCAAAACCACATTCAAGAAGTTTATTAACCCTTCAGGTGCTTCACATGAGCTGAAGCAACGTGGAAGGAAAAAATGAATATTTAACTTTTTAGCCACAAAAATGATCTTTTACAAACTTTTTTTTATTTTCACAAGGGTAAAAGGAGAAAATGGGCAGATAAAGTTGTTGTGCAATTTCTCCTGAGTATGCCAATATGGGGAAAACCACTGTTTGGGCACACGGCAGAGCTCGTAAGGGAAGGAGCGCCGTTTGACTTTTCCAAACTAAAATTGTCTGGAGTTGAGATTGGACGCCATGTCGTGTTTGGAGAGCCACTGATGCGCCTAAACAGTGGAAACCCCCCACATGTGACACCATTTTGGAAACTAGACCCCCTAAGGAACTTATCTAGATCTGTTGTGAGCACTTTGAACCCCCAAGTGTTTCACAAAAGTTTATAATGTCTGGGTGTGGAAAAAAAAAAAAAATTTCCACAAAAATGATTTTTTAGTCCCAAATTTTTGATTTTTCCCAAGGAAATTGGACCACAAAAGTTGTTGTCCAATTTGTCCTGAGTACACTGATACCCCATATGTGGGGGGGGGGGAAAGTGTTTGGGCGCACGGCAGGGCTTGGAAAGGAAGCAGTAACATTTTGGAATGCAAACGTTGACGGGGGTCATGTTCCGTTTGTAGTGCCCCAGATGAGCCTAAACAGTGGAAACCCCCCACAAGTGACCCCATTTTGGAAACTAGACCCCCTAAGGAACTTTTCTAGATCATTGGTGAGCACTTTGAACCCCCAAGTGCTTCACACAAGTTTATAATGCCCGGGCATGAAAATAAAAAATCCTATTTTTTTCCCACAAAAATTATTTTTTAGTCACTAATTTTTTATTTTCTCAAGGGTAACAGGATAAATTGGACCCCAAAAGTAGTTGTCCAATTTGTCCTGAGTACGCTGATACCCCATATGTGGGGGGGAACCACTGTTTAGGGCGCACGGCAGAGCTTGGAATGGAAGGAGCACCATTTGACTTTTTCCAACCAAAATTGGCTGGAATTGAGATTGGATGCTATGTTGCATTTGGAGAGCCCCTGATGTGCCTAAACAGTGGAAACCCCCCACAAGTGACCCCATTTGGGAAACTAGACCCCCTAAGGAACTTATCTAGATCTTTGGTGAGCAATTTGAACCCCCAAGTACTTCACACAAGTTTATAACGTAGAGCCGTAAAATTAAAAAATCATATTTTTTCCACAAAATTGATCTTTTCACCCCAATTTTATTTTCCCAAGGGTAACAAGACTCCAAAAGTTATTGTGCAATTTGTCCTGAGTATGCTGATACCCCATATGTGGGGGTAAACCACTGTTTGGGTGCATGGCAGAGTTTGGAAGGGAAGGAGCGCCGTTTGACTTTTTCAAAGCAGAATTGGCTGGATGCCATGTCGTGTTTGGAGAGCTCCTGATCTGCCTAAACAGTGGAAACCCCTGACAAATGACACCATTTTGGAAACTAGACCCCTCAAGGAACTCATCTAGATGTGTGGTGAGCACTTTGAACCCCGAAGTGCTTCACAGAAGTTTATAACGTACAATCGTAAAATAAAAAATCTTTTTTTTTTTTTACAAAAATGTTTTTTTCCGCCCCAATATTTTATTTTCACAAGGGTAACAGGAGAAATTGGACCCCAAAAGTTGTTGTCCAATTTGTCCTGAGTACTGTTGTGAATGGGTTTGAGATGAGTTCTGAGCAGAGGCTTCCTCTGGTGGTTACAAGCGGTGCTGGTCTGTCCAGTGAAGATTGTGAGGACTGGGAATCAGGTGTTACTGACTGGTCTTATATAAGGGAGTCACCTTCCCATCAGGGTTGCCGGCGATCAATTGTTCTGGTCTGAATCCTTGATTCCAGTTTCCCTTGTAGCCTGCTGTGTCGTGTCTGCATCTCCTGCTAACAGATAAGACATTTCTTCTTTTTGTTTTTGTGCTATATTTTTGCATTTTGTCCTGCACTTCTGTGGGGGCCTTCAGGGTCCCCTCCGGGGGCTTTTGCCCTCTCAGTTTGGTTCAGCCACTGATGTTTGTACTTTTGCTTTTTTCCAGTTTTTTCAGTGGCTGCTGTTTTGATTTTGTTACACCAGAGAACTAATTTAGGTGGTAGAGGTCGTGTGATCTCAGTTGTTTTTGAAATTAGTAGAGTTGGTGCTTTTCAGGGTTTTCTGGGATTGCAGTAATACCCTTCCTATCCTTTTCTATTTAGTTAGTTTGGGCCCCAGCGTTTGCTCATACTATTTTCTTTCTGTGTCAGTATTTCATCTTGTCTAACCGCCATTACATGCTTGGGGGCTTTCTATTATCTTTGGGGTTCTGCTCCGGGGCAGATAGCTTTCCTATTTCTATCTTTAGGTGTAGTTAGTTTCTCAGGCTGTGACGAGGCTCTAGGACCAACGTAGGAACGCTCCACGGCTGCCTCTAGTTGTGGTGGTTAGTCAGGGTACTGCAATCTCATAAATTCCAACTGCTCTGGTGTATTGCCTTTTTTACCTGCACTCCTCAGCTACCAAATCATAACAAGTACGCTGAACCCAATATGTGGGGGAAAAACTATGTATGGCGCACGTGGGTCGTAAGGAAATAGTGACGTTTTGGATTGCAGACTTGATGAATGGTCTAGGGGCATTTGCATTTGAAGCCCCTGATGTGCTAAACAATGCATACCCCCACAAGTGACCCCATTTTGGAAAATAGACCGCCCAAGGAATTACTAGATGTGGTTGGCATTTGAACCCGAAGTGCTTCACAGAAGTTTATAACGTACACGTAAAATAAAAATCTTTTTTTTTTTTTACAAAAATGATTTTTTCGCCCAAAATTTATTTTCACAAAGGGAACCAGGAGAATTGACCCAAAGTTGTTGTCCAATGTTCCTGAGTCGCGATACCACATGGTGGGAAAACTACTTATGGTATACTTGGGGTCGTTTGGAAGTGTGACTTTTGGATGCAGACTTTGTAATGGTTCTGGGGCGTCATGTCGCATTTGAGAGCCCTGATGCCGCCTAAACAGTGAAACCCAAATGACCCATTTTGGAAAATAGACCTACAAGGAGACTTATCTAGAGTTGTGGTGAGCGCTATGAAGCCCAAGTTTCACAGAATTTTATAACATAAGCCGTCAAAAACCAAAAAATCATATTCTTTTTTACAAAAATGATTTTTTTGCCCATATTTTATTTCCAGAGGTACAGAAGAAATAGGACAAATTACACAATAACTCTTGTGATCCTGAGTACACTGATACCCCATATTTGGGAGTAAACTACTGTTTGGGCGCATGGCAGAGCTCAGAAGTGAAGGAGCACCGTTTGACTTTTTCAACGCAGAATTGGCTGGAATTGAGATCAGACGCCATGTCACATTTGGAGAGCCCCTGACGTGCCTAAACAGGGGAAACCCCCCAATACTAACTCCAACCCTAACCCCAACACACCTCTAACCCTAGTCCCAACCCTAACCACAAACCTAACCCTAACACACCCCTAACCCTAATCCCAACCCTAACCTTAATCCTAACTTTAGCGCCAACCCTAACCCTAACTTTAGCCGCAACCCTAACCCTAATGGGAAAATGGAAATAAATAATTTTTTTAATTTTATTATTTTTCCTTAACTAAGGGGGTGATAAAGGGGGTTTGATTTACTATTTATATCGGGTTTTTATGATTGGCAGCTGTCACGCTAAAAGACACTTTTTATTGCAAAAAATAGTTGTTTGCATCACCACATTTTGAGAGTTATAATTTTTGCATATTTTGGCCCACAGAGTCATTTGAGGTCTTATTTTTTGCGGTACGAGTTGACGTTTTTATTGGTACCATTTTTGAGCACGTGACATTTTTTGATCGCTTTTTATTTCAATTTTTGGGAGGTTAGAATGAACAAAAATCAGCAATTCATGAATTTCTTTTGGGGGGGGTGTTTATACCGTTCCGCATGTGGTAAAATTGATAAAGCAGTTTTATTCTTTTGGTCAGTACGATTACGGCGATACCTCATTTATATCATTTTTTTTATGTTTTGGCGCTTTTATAGAATAAAAACAATTTTATATAAAAAATTATTATTTTTGCATCGCTTTATTCTGCGAGCTATAACTTTTTTATTTTTTCGCTGATGATGCTGCATGGTAGCTCGTTTCTTGCGGGACAAGATGACGTTTTCAGCGGTACCATGTTTATTTATATCGGTCTTTTTGATCGCGTGTTATTCCACTTTTTGTTTGGCTGTATGATGATAAAGCATTGATTTTTTGCTTTGTTCTTTTTTTCTTTTAAGGGGTTCACTAAAGGGGTTAACTAGTGGGATAGTTTTATAGGGGGGGTCGTTACGGACGCGGCGATAGCAAATATATGTACTTTTATTGTTTTGTTTATTTTATTTACAGGAAGAAATGAATTTATTGGGGAATATATATATATATATTTTTTTTTATGATTTTTTAACACTTTTTATTGCACAGCACTCTGTGAGACCAGCGATCGCTCTGGCATCGCTGCAGGCTTCCTCAGCGCCTGCTCTCAGCATTCCCCTGTGCCCCCGGTACACCGCGATCATGTTTGATCGCGGTGTGCCAGGGGTTAATGTGCCGGGAGCGGTCCGTGACCGCTCCTGACACATAGTGCCGGGTGTCAGCTGTGATAAACAGCTGACATCCGGCCGCGATCAGCTGCGCTTCCTCTGGGAGCGCAGCTGATCGCATATGACGTACTATTCCGTCCATGGGAATTAAGTACCAGGTCACATGGACGGAATAGTACATCTGATGGAATAAAGGGGTTAAACTGGGAAGACCTTTTTGCAGGCCATACTCCACATCTCTTCCTACACCACACCCTAGATCACCAGGGTGAACGTGGTCCATGATGATACAGGCACTACATTGTTTTGCAAGGGTGTTTAGGATGTCTGTAACTGCAAATATTTACACAGTCGGTTGATGTGCCCCACCCCAGGGGAAAATGTTTTTCAACCTATGCACTTAGTGTATGGCCATTACAAGTATAGGAGACCCGCTCCTTTGTAATGGAAAGTGATTATTAGGAGGACTTTGTACACATATCTTCAAAGTGGTATTTTCGTTTGACCAAATTTGGGGCAGGCCTTCCATTCAATGCATAGGTAAATAGTATGGGAGACTCAGTTTATAATAAAGTGAACTTTGTTGGTTGTTAATATTATTCAACAATGCAATTCTTCTATGCCAGTTCTTCAGTCTCAACACTGCAATGCTAAAATGCAGGGTCTTCTGCCTCACCACAGCAATTGATCAATGCAGGTTCTTAAGCCTCAACAGTGCAATTATCCACTGATGGTTCTTCAGGCTCAACACTGAAATACTCCACTGAGGGATCTTTAGCGTCAGCACTGCAATGGTCCACCGCTGGGTCTTCAGGGTCAACACTGCAATTGTCCACCACTGGGTCTTTAGCATCAACACTGTAATTGTCCACTGCTGGTTCTTCAGCGTCAACAATGCAATTATCCACTGATGGTTCTTCAGGCTCATCACTGAAATGCTCCACTGCAGGGACTTTAGCATCAACACTGTGATTGTCCACTGCCGGTTCTTCAGCCTCAACAATGCAATTTTAAACTGCAGGGTCTTTAGTTGCAACACTTCAATGGTCCACCGCTGGGTCTTCAGCGTCAACACTGCAATTGACCACCGCTGTGTTTTTAGCATCAACACTGCAATTGTCCACTGCCGGGTCTTCAGGCGCAACTATTCACTGCATAGCCAAACAATATGGGAGTAACAAATTAATAGGAAGAATGCTTTCAGGTGGCCATCAAGTACGTGGGTTCAAAGCCTTTTTGGGGTGCGTTTGAATTTGATGCAGGGCGGGCCTTGTATTCAATGAAGAAGCTAACAGTATGGCAGTGGCAAAAGAGTAATGTGAACTTCGTTTTCCTGTGTACATCCACTAGGTCACTTCTAAGCCTTTTTTGGGGTGTGTTTGAATTTGATGCAGGCCGGACCTTGTATTCAATGCATAAACTAACAGTATGGCAGTGGCAAAAGTGTAATGTGAACTTTGTTTTCTGTGTACATCCCTAGGTCGCTTCAAAGCCTTTTTGGGGTGCGTTTGAATTTGATGCAGGGCAGGCCTTGTATTCAATGCATTAACTAACAGTATAGCAGTGGCAAAACAGTAATGTGAACTTGGTTTTCCTGTGTATGTCCACTAGCTCGGTTCAAATCCTTTTTGGGGTGCGTTTGAATTTGATGCAGGGTGGGCCTTGTATTCAATGCATAATCTAACAGTATGGCAATGGCAAAAGAGTAATGTGAACTTGGTTTTCCTGTGGCCATCCAGTACCTGGGTTCAAAGGCTTATTGGGGTGCATGTTACTTTGCTGCAGGTTAACATAGTAACATAGTTATTAAGGTTGAAGGAAGACTTTAAGTCCATCTAGTTCAACCCATATCATATCCAAACCTGCCCTAACATGTTGATCCAGAGGAAGGCAAAAAAATACCATGTGGCAACAGTAAGCTTCACAGTGGGAAAAAAAAATCTTCCCGACTTCACATACGGCAATCAGACTAGCTCCCTGGATCAACGCAATATCTAGGAAACTAGTGAACATAACCTGTAACATTATACTTTTCAAGAATGGCATCCAATCCCTTCTTAAATTTTAGTAGGGAATCACTCATTACAACATAAGACGGCAGAGAGTTCCATAGTCTCACTGCTCTTACAGTAAAGAATCTGCGTCTGTGATTTTGACTAAACCTTCTTTCCTCCAGACGTAGAGGATGTCCCCTTGTCCCAGTCACAGGTCTAAGAGTAAAAAGATCATTAGAAAGGTCTTTGTACTGTCCCCTCATATATTTATACATTGTAATAAGATCACCCCTAAGCCTTCATTTTTCCAAACTAAATAACCCCAAGTGTAATAACCTGTCTTGGTATTGCAGACCCCCAAGTTCTCTAATAACCTTAGTCGCTCTTCTCTGCACCAGCTCCAGTTCAGCTATGTCTTTCTTATACACCGGAGACCAGAACTGTACACAGAATTCTAAGTGTGGTCGCACTGGTGACTTGTATAGAGGTAAAATTATGTTCTCCTCATGAGCATCTATGCCTCTTTTAATGCATCCCATTATTTTATTTGCCTTTGTAGCAGCTGCCTGACACTGGCCACTAAATGTGAGTTTGTCGTCCACCCATCCACCCAGGTCTTTTTCAGTGACAGTTTTGCCCAGTGATTTACAATTAAGCACATAGTTATACATCTTGTTTGTTCTACCCATGCGCATGACCTTACATTTATCCCCATTAAAGCTCATTTGCCATTTATCAGCTCTAGCTTCTAGTTTACATAAATCCTCCTGTAATATAAAATTGTCCTCCTCTGTATTGATTATCCTGCAGCGTTTAGTGTCATCTGCAAATATTGAAATACTACTCTGCATGCCCCCTACAAGGTCATTAATAAATATGTTAAAGAGAAGCGGTCCCAATACTGACCCTGTGGTACCCCACTGCTAACCGCGACCCAGTCGGATGGTGCTCTATAAATAACCACCCTTTGTTTCCTATCCCTGAGCTAGTTCTTAACCCACTTACACATATTTTCCCCTATCCCCATTGTTCTCATTTTATGTATCAACCTTTTGTGTGGAACCGTATCAAAAGCTTTTGAAAAGTCCATGAACACCACATCCACTGCGTTCCCTTGGTCCAGTCTGGAACTTACCTCTTCATAGAAACTCATCAGATTAGTCTGACAGGAACGGTCCCTCGTAAACCCATGCTGATATTGGGTCATGAGGTTATTTTTCTTCAGATACTCCAATATAGTATCCCTTAAAAAACCCTCCAGGATTTTACCCACAGTAGATGTTAAGCTCACTGGCCTATAATTTCTAGGTTCAGTTTTTGTCCCCTGAATATTGGCACCACATTTGCTATACGCCAGTCCTGTGGTACAGACCGCGTTATTATGGAATCTTTAAAGATTAAAAATAATGGTCTATCTATGACTGTACTTAATTCCTGCAGTACTCGGGGGTGTATCCCATCCTAGCCCGGGAATTTGTCAACTTTAGTGATTTTTAGACGCCGCCGTACTTCCTGCTGGGTTAAGCCGGTGACATTTAATGGAGAAATTTTTTTTGTCACTGATCATGTTGTCTGTCATTGGATTTTCTTGTGTAAATACTGTTGAAAAAAAAGTCATTTAGCATATTGGCTTTTTCTTCATCCTCATCCACCATTGCACCCAAACTATTTTTAAGGGGACCAACACTATCATTTTTTAGTTTCTTACTATTTATGTAGTTAAAGAATATTTGGGGATTATTTTTACTTTCTCTGGCAATGAGTCTCTCTGTCTCAATCTTTGCTGTCTTGATTTGCTTTTTACAGAATTTATTTAATCTTCTGTATTTATTTAATGCCTCATCACTACCTACTTGCTTTAATTCCCTAAACGCTTTCTTTTTGTCCCTTATTGCGTCCCTTACAGCTCTATTTAGCCGTAGTGGTTTCCTCCTATTTCTAGCATGTTTATTCCCATAGGGTATATACTGTGCACAGGTCCTATTCAGGATGCTAATAAACGTCTCCCATTTTCTTTGTGTATTTTTATGTCTCAGGATATCATCCCAGTTAATTGCACCAAGATCATCTCTCATCCGTTGGAAATTTGCCTTCCTGAAGTTTAGTGTCCTTGTAACCCCTCGACTACACATCTTATTAAAGGATACATGAAAACGTATTATTTCGCGATCACTATTACCCAAGTGACCCCCAACCCTTATATTTGATATGCGGTCTTGCCTGTTGGTTAACCCCTCTCTGCCATCAGACGTATACTATTCCGTCCATGTGACCCTGGACCTAATTCCCATGGACGGAATAGTACGTCATAGGCGATCAGCTGCGCTCCCGGGGGGAGCGTAGCTGATCGCCGCCGGGTGTCAGCTGTATATCACAGCTGACACCCAGCACTATGTGTCAGGAGCGGTCACGGGCCGCTCCCGGCACATTAACCCCTAGCACACCGCGATCAAACATGATCGCGGTGTGCCCGGGGCACAGGGGAGGATCGCGCAGGCAGGGGGCTCCCTGCGCGCCCCCCTGAGACCCTCAGAGCAGCGCGATGTGTCGCGCTGTTCCGAGGGTCCGTCCTCCCTCCAGGTCCCCGGATCCAAGATGGCGCCGGGGTCCTGCAGGGAGGCGGCTTCTTCAGTGCCTGCTGAGAGCAGGCGCAGAGGAAGCCTGCAGCGATGCCAGAGCGATCGCTGGTGTGACAGAGTGCTGTGCACACTGTCACACCAGCGATCTGCTAAAATACTGTGATGTCCCACCCTGGGACAAAGTAAAAAAGTAAAAAAAAATAAAATAAAAAGTGGTAAAAAAAATCATCAAAAAAAAAAAAATATTCCCCAATAAATTCATTTCTTCCTGTAAATAAAAAAAACAAAACAATAAAAGTACACATATTTGGTATCGCCGCGTCCATAACGACCCCCCTATAAAACTGTCCCACTAGTTAACCCCTTTAGTGAACCCCTTAAAAAAAAAAAAAAAAAAACTAAGCAAAAAATCAATGCTTTATCATCATACCGCCGAACAAAAAGTGGAATAACACGCGATCAAACAGACAGATATAAATAAACATGGTACCGCTGAAAACGTCATCTTGTCCCACAAAAAACGAGCTGTCATACAGCATCATTAGCGAAAAAATAAAAAAGTTATAGCTCGCAGAATTAAGCGATGCAAAAATAATGATTTTTTATATAAAATTGTTTTTATTCTATAAAAGCGCCAAAACATAAAAAATTGATATAAATGAGGTATCGCCATAATCGTACTGACCGAAGAATAAAACTGCTTTATCAATTTTACCACACACGGAACGGTATAAACGCCTCCCCCAAAAGAAATTCATGAATTGCTGATTTTTGTTCATTCTAACCTCCCAAAAATCGAAATAAAAAGCGATCAAAAAATGTCACGTGCTCAAAAATGGTACCAATAAAAACGTCACCTCGTCCCGCAAAAAATAAGACCTCACATGACTCTGTGGGCCAAAATATGCAAAAATTATAGCTCTCAAAATGTGGTGATGCAAAAAACTACTTTTTGCAATAAAAAGCGTCTTTTAGCGTGACAGCTGCCAATCACAAAAACCCGCTATAAATAGTAAATCAAACCCCCTTTATCACCCCCTTAGTTAGGGAAAAATAATAAAATTAAAAAAAATGTATTTATTTCCATTTTCCCATTAGGGTTAGTGTTGCGGCTAAAGTTAGGGTTAGGATTGGCGCTAAAGTTAGTATTAGGGTTATGGTTGGGATTAGGGTTAGGGGTGTGTTAGGGTTAGGTTTGTGGTTAGGGTTGGGACTAGGGTTAGGGGTATGTTGGGGTTAGGGTTGGAGTTAGAATTGGGGGGTTTCTGCTGTTTAGGCACATCAGGGGCTCTCCAAATGTGACATGGCGTCTGATCTCAATTCCCGCCAATTCTGCGTTGAAAAAGTCAAACGGTGCTCCTTCACTTCTGAGCTCTGCCATGCGCCCAAACAGTAGTTTACCCCCGCATATGGGGTATCAGCGTACTCTGTACCCCAAGAGTTATTTGTGTATTTGTCCTATTTCTTCTGTTACCCTTGGGAAAATAAAAAACTGGGGGCGACAAAATCATTTTTGTAAAAAAAAAATGATTTTTTTTGTTTTTACGGCTGTATGTTATAAATTTTCTGTGAAGCACTTGGGGCTTCATAGCGCTCACCACACTTCTAGATAAGTTCCTTGTGGGGTCTATTTTCCAAAATGGGGTCACTTGTGGGGGGTTTCCACTGTTTAGGTGCATCAGGGGCTCTCCAAATGCGACATGACGCCCCCAGACCATTCCATCAAAGTCTGCAATCCAAAACGTCACTACTTCCCTTCCGAGCCCAGACGTGCACCCATACAGTCGTTTTCTCACACATGTTGGGTATCAGCGTACTCAGGACAAATTGGACAACAACTTTTGGGGTCCAATTTCTCCTGTTACCCTTGTGAAAATAAAATATTGGGGGTGAAAAAAATCATTTTTGTAAAAAAAAAAAAGGATTTTTTATTTTTACAGCTGTACGTTATAAACTTCTGTGAAGCACTTAGGGGTTCAAAGTGCTCAACATACTTCTAGATAAGTTCCTTGTGGGGTCTATTTTCCAAAATGGGGTCACTTGTGGGGGGTTTCCACTGTTTAGGCGCATCAGGGGCTCTCCAAATGCGACATGACGCCCCCAGACCATTCCATCAAAGTTTGCAATCCAAAACGTCACTACTTCCCTTCCGAGCCCAGACGTGCACCCATACAGTCGTTTTCTCACACATGTTGGGTATCAGCGTACTCAGGACAAATTGGACAACAACTTTTGGGGTCCAATTTCTCCATTTACCCTTGTGAAAATAAAATATTGGGGGCGAAAAAATCATTTTTGTAAAAAAAAAAAGGATTTTTTATTTTTACGGCTGTACGTTATAAACTTCTGGGAAGCACTTCGGGGTTCAAAGTGCTCACCACACATCTAGATAAGTTCCTTGTGGGGTCTATTTTCCAAAATGGGGTCACTTGTGGGGGGTTTCCACTGTTTAGGCACATCAGGGGCTCTCCAAATGCGACATGACGCCCCCAGACCATTCCATCAAAGTCTGCAATCCAAAACGTCACTACTTCCCTTCCGAGCCCCGACGTGCGCCCATACAGTAGTTTACTCCCACATATGGGGTATTAGCGTACTCAGGACAAATTGGACAACAACTTTTGGGGTCCAATTTCTCCTGTTACCCTTGTGAAAATAAAATATTGGGGGCGAAAAATTCATTTTTGTAAAAAAAAAAAAAGATTTTTTATTTTACGGCTGTACGTTATAAACTTCTGTGAAGCACTTTGGGGTTCAAAGTGCTCACCACACATCTAGATAAGTTCCTTGAGGGGTCTAGTTTCCAAAATGGTGTCATTTGTGGGGGGTTTCCACTGTTTAGGCAGATCAGGAGCTCTCCAAACACGACATGGCATCCAGCCAATTCTGCGTTGAAAAAGTCAAACGGCGCTCCTTCCCTTCCAAACTCTGCCATGCACCCAAACAGTGGTTTACCCCACATATGGGGTATCAGCGTACTCAGGACAAATTGCACAATAACTTTTGGAGTCTTGTTACCCTTGGGAAAATAAAAATTGGGGTGAAAAGATCAATTTTGTGGAAAAAATATGATTTTTTAATTTTACGGCTCTACGTTATAAACTTGTGTGAAGCACTTGGGGGTTCAAATTGCTCACCAAAGATCTAGATAAGTTCCTTAGGGGGTCTAGTTTCCCAAATGGGGTCACTTGTGGGGGGTTTCCACTGTTTAGGCACATCAGGGACTCTCCAAATGCAACATGGCGTCCAATCTCAATTCCAGCCAATTTTGGTTGGAAACAGTCAAATGGTGCTACTTCCATTCCGAGCTCTGCCATGCGCCCAAACAGTGGTTCCCCCCCACATATGGGGTATCAACGTACTCAGGACAAATTGGACAACAACTTTTGAGGTCCAATTTCTCCTGTTACCTATGGGAAAATAAAAAATTAGTGACTAAGAGATAATTTTTGTGGGAAAAAAATAGGATTTTTTATTTTCATGCCCGGGCATTATAAACTTGTGTGAAGCACTTGGGGGTTCAAAGTGCTCACCAAAGATCTAGATAAGTTCCTTAGGGGGTCTAGCTTCCAAAATGGGGTCACTTGTGGGGGGTTTCCACTGTTTAGGCTCATCTGGGGCACTACAAACGGAACATGACCCCCATCGATGTTTGCATTCCAAAACGTTACTGCTTCCTTTCCAAGCCCTGCCGTGCGCCCAAACAGTTTCCCCCCCCACATATGGGGTATCAGCGTACTCAGGACAAATTGGACAACAACTTTTGGGGTCCAATTTCCTTGGGAAAAATCAAAAATTTGGGACTAAAAAATCATTTTTGTGGAAAATTGTTTTGTTTTTTTTTTCACACCCAGGCATTATAAACTTTTGTGAAACACTTTGGGGCTCAAAGTGCTCACAACAGATCTAGATAAGTTCCTTAGGGGGTCTAGTTTCCAAAATGGTGTCACTTGTGGGGGGTTTCCACTGTTTAGGCGCATCAGTGACTCTCCAAACACGACATGGCGTCCAATCTCAACTCCAGCCAATTTTAGTTTGAAAAAGTCAAACGGCGCTCCTTCCCTTACGAGCTCTGCCGTGTGCCCAAACAGTGGTTTTCCCCCACATATAGGGTATTGGCGTACTCAGAAGAAATTGCACAACAACTTTATCTGCCCATTTTCTCCTTTTACCCTTGTCAAATAAAAAAAAAGTTTGTAAAAGATCATTTTTGTGGCTAAAAAGTTAAATATTAATTTTTTCCTTCCACGTTGCTTCAGCTCCTGTGAAGCACCTGAAGGGTTAATAAACTTCTTGAATGTGGTTTTGAGTACCTTGAGGGGTGCAGTTTTTAGAATGGTGTCACTTTTTGGTATTTTCTGCTATATAGACCCGTCAAAGTGACTTCAAATGTGAGGTGGTCCCTAAAAAAATGGCTTTGTAAATTTTGTTGTAAAAATGAGAAATCACTGGTCAACTTTTAACCCTTATAATTTCTGAACAAAAAAAAATTTTGGTTCCAAAATTGTGCTGATGTAAAGTAGACATGTGGGAAATGTTATTTCTTAACTATTTTGTGTGACATGTTTCTCTGTTTTAAGGGAAAAAAAATTCAAAGTTTGAAAATTGCAAAATTTTCAAAATTTTTGCCATATTTGTGTTTTTTTCAAAAATAAACGAAAGTTATATTGAAGAAATTATACTTCTAACGTGAAGTACAATATGTCACGAGAAAACATCTCAGAATCGCGAAGATCCGTTGAAGCGTTCCAGAGTTATAACCTCATAAAGAGACAGTGGTCAGAATTGTAAAAATTGGCCCGGTCATTAACGTGCAAACCACCCTTGGGGCTGAAGGGGTTAATATTAGGTCTAGCAGTGACCCCCTCTTGTTGGGTCCTGAACTAGTTGTGAAAGGTAATTGTCTCTCATAGTTGTCAAAAACCTATTACCTTTGCTGGAACTGCAGGTTTCTGTTCCCCAATGTACTTCTGGGTAGTTGAAGTCCCCCATAATAATGACTTCTCCTTGAGTCGCTGCTTCATCTATTTGCTTTACGAGGATATTCTCCGTTGCTTCCATTATTTTTGGAGACTTATAACAAACCCCTATCAGTAATTTATTATTTTTTCCCCTCCCCTTATCTCCACCCACAGGGACTCTACATCTTCATTAGATTCACAGATATCACGCAGGATGGGTTATAAGGATATGATTTTACATATAAACACACCCCACCTCTCTTATTTGTACAGTCATTTCTAAACAGACTATAGCCCTGTAAATTAACCGCCCAGTCGTGGCTCTCATCCAGCCAAGTCTCAGATATCCCCAACATGTCATAATTATGTTCCAACAAAATTAATTCTTATTCCTCCATTTTGTTGTTGAGTCTTCTGACATTAGTATACATGCACTTTATGTATCTCTCTGAACCTCTATTCTTTCTTAAATTATTAACTGTTCTAACCCCACCCCCCATGCCACCCCCACCACCAATTTCATTATTTGTGCCCAGGTCTCTATCTGCATTGTCTTCCCCTCCTATAAAATGAATACCCTCCCCCCAGTCCCTAGTTTAAAGACTCCTCCAACATTCTAGCCATTTTCTCCCCCAGCACAGCTGCATCCTCCCCATTGAGGTGCAGCCCATCCCTAGCATAGAACCTGTAGCCAACTGAGAAGTCGGCCCAGTTCTCCAGGAACCCAAACCCCTCCCTCCTACACCAATTCTTGAGCCACTTATTAACCTCCCTAATCTCCCTTTGCCTCTCTGGTGTGGCACGTGGTACAGGCAGTATTTCAGAAAATACCACGTTGGAGGTCCTTGCTTTAAGCTTGCAGCGAACTCCCTGAAATCAGATTTAAGGACCTTCCACCTACCTCTAACTTTGTCATTTGTGCCAATGTGCACCATGACCGCTGGGTCCTCACCAGCTCCTCCCAGTAATCTGTCAACCCGATCTGCAATGTGTCGGACTTGAGCACCAGGTAGGCAGCACACTGTTCGATGATCCCTGTCTTTGTGACAGATTGCCCTATCTGGTCCCTTAATAATTGAGTCCCCCACTACCAGCACCTGTCTGGCCTGCCCTGCTCTCCTAATTCCCCTCTTACTGGAGCAGACACTCCTCCGGCTTTCAGAGGACATGCCTTGCTGCAGCAGTGCTACCCCTGTACTGACACCCCCTCATCTGCCAACTTTGCAAACTTATTGGGGTGTGCCAGATCAGGACTAGCATCCCTGGCGCTCTTCCCTCTACTCCACCTTCTAACTGTCACCCAGCTTGCTGCTCCACTGTCCTGCAGCTCCATCCTAGCATCCCCCCCTCATCTATCCCATTGAGTGTCTGCTCAGTGAGCAGAAGACTCCTTTCCATATTGTCTATGGATCTCAGTGTTGCCAGCTGCACATTTAGATCCAGTATCTGGGCTTCCAAATGCACAACATGCTCACATCTCGCACACCAGTATGCACCCTCGACAGGCTGTTCAAGGACTGTATACATGTGGCAAGATGTACACTGGATGGCATTGGCAATAGTGGAGCACATTTCTAATGGGGATTTCACCAGACAGAAAAGATAAGTAAAATTAATTAAAAGTATTAATAAAATATAACAGCAATTCAGTAATTCCTCCCTCGAAAACTCCCTGAATCCAAAGTCACTGAATTACAAGTCACACTTACCACCGTTCGCACTTGCGCACCAGTCACACTCAGCTCGCTCACACTCGCTGAAGCAGAAGATTTAAAGAGATTTTTTTTTTCTTCAACAGCAAACCACCCTGCTGCTCAATGCACTTCCAAAAAGGATAGGCTTTGCATTTAATGCATAGGCTAACACTATGGGAGACCTATTTTCTTATAATTGGAACACTTTTTCATGAGGCCCTCCTGTACGTCTCATCACAGGGGTAATGGGATGCGTCCTAATTTTTGGCAGCCCAGCCACTCAATGCCTAGGCAATAACAGTATAGGAGACCCACTGTTTAATATTGTCCCTTTAAGAATAGTAATGCCGACTGATGCCCCTATAAAAATTGGCTTTGTGACTTTAAGAGTCCCTCCTTCATAAATGAAACAAGATGTGTCTGATGATGTGTCACACACCACATGGCTAGCTAAGGTTGTTAATTGCTACAATCACATTTCACAATAAATGTATATGTATTGGTTGAAAACAATGGTAAGGCCGGCGTCACACTGGTGACAGAATCGGACGACTGCAAAACGATGAAATATCGCATTGCAGTCTGCCGTATGTTAATCTATGGAGCAGCTCCCAGTATCCGCTTTTTTGTGGTCCGTTTTAAACGTCCGAGTGCAATCGCAGCATGCTGCGATTGTCACCGATTATGGGTCGACTATCGCCAATGCAAGTCTATGGGAGCGATGAAAAATCGGATTACAAACGGACCGCACGTGTGACTTGCGATGAAATCGCATCGGTGTCCTTTAGAAAAGCCGGCAATTCATCCCCGGCTATACTGTAAAATCACACTGACAGCTTTAATAAAGAATAGAAAGAATAGATATATACACATAGAACACATATATATATAATATATATATATATACATGTAATTGTGACATGTATATATATATATATATATATATTTATAGTTCCTAGACTTCAACATACTGTAATAGGCGCTAATTCAATTGCCGGCTTTTGTGAAATCACAGAAGCCGACATGAAATGATACATTGTTTAGACACAGTTAACCATGTCATTTCCTGTATTTTGATATATGGTTTGAACTTACAATTACATAAGTATATGTGTGCAAAATTTGAGACATGTAGGGGTTAATTAAAGGTGTAAACTCGTTGAAAAAAAATGCGTGGGCTCCCGCTGTATTTTCTCCACCAGACAGACAAAGCAAGCGAGTGGGGGCAGATAATAATAGCCTAGGGAGGGTACATTTTTTTGTGCCCCCCCTGGCTACTAACATCTGCCCCCAGACACCCCAGAAAGGGCAAATCTCTAATTAGATTTGCCCTTTCTGGCACTTTGCCCGTCTATTCCCATTGCCCTGTAGCGGTGGCGAATGGGTTAATAAGGGGTTAAAATGACCTTGCAATTGAAAGGTCACTTTAAGCCAGGTTAATAATTGAGAGCTGTCAATTAGACAACTATCAATTATTAATCCTATTGAAGTAAATAAAAAAACACACACACTTTAAGAATAAATAATTTTAATGAAAAAAAACACATTTTTTTGACCATCTTTTATTTTACTCTTAATCCGTGCGACGCCCTTGATCTCCTAAAATAAATATAAAATAATAAAACAACATTATTCTTACCTATCTGGCGATCTGTCACGTCCCACGATGTAATCCTTCACAAAGGGTTAACTAGCAATCAGCTAGGCAGCGCAACTAATGCTGCGTGCTCAGCTGATAGCTCCTGAATGAATGAGCTTATCTCCTGCCGACAGGAGAGGATGTGATTAATGAATGAAGCTTAATTGATTGTATCCCACTTTCACCTTAGGTCAGGTCACTGAAGTGAAAGTGCCAATAAATCAATTAAGCTTCATTCATTCATCTCTTCCTCTCCTTTTGCTGGGAGAGTAAGTTATTCATTCGGGGGGTAAGAGCTCAGCAGACAGCATTATAGCTCTCTGCGAGCTCTAACCTGTTAACCCTTTCTGATGGATTACACCGTGGGACCTGACTGTACATCGGATTGGTAAGAATAATTTTGCTTTTTTATTTTCTTTTTATTACAGGAAATGGTTTTAGCAGGAAAATAAAATATGGTCAAAAACTGTGTGATTATTTCATTAAACTTCTTTTTTATTAAACTGTGTGTGTTTGATTTTTCTTTCATACAATAGGATTAATAATTGATAGTTGTCTAATTGACAGCTCTCAATTATTAACCTGGCTTACAGTGACCTTTCAATTGCAAGGTGGCTGTAACCCCTTATTAACCCATTCGCCACCGCTACAGGGCAATGGGAATAGACGGGCAAAGTGCCAGAAAGGGCAAATCTAATTATAGATTTGCCCTTTCTGGGGTGTCTGGGGGCAGATGTTAGTAGCCAGGGGGGGCACAAAAAAATGTACCCTCCCTAGGCTATTATTATCTGCCCCCACTCGCTTGCTTTGTCTGTCTGGTGGAGAAAATACAGCGGGAGCCCACGCATTTTTTTTCAACGAATTTACACCTTTAACCCCTCTCTGACATTAGACGTACTATCCCGTCCATAAAACCCGTGCCATTCTGCCCATGGACGGGATAGTACGTCATAGGCGATCAGCTGCGCTCCTGAGGGGAGCGCAGCTAATCGCCGCCGGGTGTCAGCTGATTATCACAGCTGATACCCGTGACTGTGTGTCAGGAGCGGTCATGGACCGCTCCCGGCACATTAACCCCTAGCACACCGCGATCAAACATGATCGCGGTGTACTGGGGGCACAGGGGAGGATCGCGCAGGGTGGGGGCTCCCTGCGCGCCCCCCTGAGACCCTCAGACCAGCGCGATGTGATCGTGCTGTTCTGAGGGCTTCCTCCCTCCCAGGACCCGGATCCAAGATGGCGCCGGGGTCCTGGAGGGAGGCTGCTTCCTCAGTGCCTGCTGAGAGCAGGCACTGAGAAGCCTGCAGCTATGCCTGAGCGATCGCTGGTGTGACAGAGTGCTGTGCACACTGTCACACCAGCGATTTGATAAAATACAGTGATGTCCCACCCTGGGACAAAGTAAAAAAGTTAAAAAAATAAAAATAAACATGTTATAAAAAAAAATCCAAAATAAATTAAAAAAAAAAAAAATATTCCCCAATAAATTCATTTCTTCCTGTAAATAAAAAAACCCAAACAATAAAAGTACACATATTTGGTATCGCCGCGTCCGTAACGACCCCCCTATAAAACTGTCCCACTAGTTAACCCCTTTAGTGAACCTCTAAAAAAAAAAAAAAAAAACGAAGCAAAAAATCAATGCTTTATCATCATACCGCCGAACAAAAAGTGGAATAACGCGCGATCAAAAAGACCGATATAAATAAACATGGTACCGCTGAAAACGTCATCTTGTCCCGCAAAAAACGAGCCGCAATACAGCATCATCAGCGAAAAAATAAAAAAGTTATAGCTCGCAGAATAAAGCGATGCAAAAATAATTATTTTTTATATAAAATTGTTTTTATTCTATAAAAGCGCCAAAACATAAAAAAATGATATAAATGAGGTATCGCCATAATCGTACTGACCCGAAGAATAAAACTGCTTTATCAATTTTACCACACGCGGAACAATAAAAACGCCTCCCCAAAAGAAATTCATGAATTGCTGATTTTTGTTCATTCTAACCTCCCAAAAATCGAAATAAAAAGCGATCAAAAAATGTCACCTGCTCAAAAATGGTACAAATAAAAACGTCAACTCGTACTGCAAAAAATAAGACCTCACATGACTCTGTGGGCCAAAATATGCAAAAATTATAGCTCTCAAAATGTGGCGATGCAAAAAACTATTTTTGCAATAAAAAGCGTCTTTTAGCGTGACAGCTGCCAATCATAAAACCCGCTATAAATAGTAAATCAAACCCCCCTTTATCACCCCCTTAGTTAGGGAAAAATAATAAAATTAAAAAAATGTATTTATTTCCATTTTCCCATTAGGGTTAGGCCTCTTTCACACTTCAATCGTGCGACGTCAGTCAAAATCCGTCAAAATGTGAAAAAAACGGATCCGCCATTTTTTTTTGGCGGATCCGTTTTTTTTCCCATAGACTTGCATTAGTGACGGATTTTGACGGATGGTCGTCCGTTAGGTCCGTTTTTGGACGGATCCGCCAAAAAATTGGCGTCCGTCATTTCAAAAAAACGTCCAATGCAACGTGGGGTCTCTCACTCTCTCTCTCTCTCTCTCTCGTCCGGAACGAAATTTTCATCATTTCCGGATGAAATCTTCTTGGCGGATCCGTCAGAAAACTGACCAGTTTTGCATCCGTTTTTTTACTTTTCTGACGGATCCGCCATTTTCACGGATGGGCGGACGTCACACAACGGAAGTGTGAAAGAGGCCTTAGGGTTAGGGTTGCGGCTAAAGTTAGGGTTAGGGTTGGCGCTAAAGTTAGGATTAGGGTTAGGGTTGGGATTAGGGGTGTGTTAGGGTTAGGTTTGTGGTTAGGGTTGGGACTAGGGTTAGGGGTGTGTTGGGGTTAGGGTTGGAGTTAGAATTGGGGGGTTTCGCTGTTTAGGCACATCAGGGGCTCTCCAAATGTGACATGGCGTCTGATCTCAATTCCAGCCAATTCTGCGTTGAAAAAGTCAAACGGTGCTCCTTCACTTCTGAGCTCTGCCATGCGTCCAAACAGTAGTTTATCCCCACATATGGGGTATCAGCGTACTCTGGACCCAAGAGTTATTGTGCAATTTGTCCTATTTCTTCTGTTACCCTTGGGAAAATAAAAAACTGGGGGCGAAAATATAATTTTTGTACAAAAAAAAATATTTTTTTGTTTTTACGGCTGTACATTATAAATTTCTGTGAAGCACTTGGGGCTTCATAGCGCTCACCACACACCTAGATAAGTTCCTTGTGGGGTCTATTTTCCAAAATGGGGTCACTTGTTGGGGATTTCCACTGTTTAGGCGCATCAGGGGCTCTCCAAATGCGACATGACGCACCCAGACCATTCCATCAAAGTCTGCAATCCAAAACGTCACTACTTCCCTTCCGAGCCCTGACGTGCGCCCATACAGTAGTTTTCTCCCACATATTGGGTATCAGCGTACTCAGGACAAATTGGACAACAACTTTTGGGGTCCAATTTCTCCTGTTACCCTTGTGAAAATAAAATATTGGGGGCGAAAAAATCATTTTTGTAAAAAAAAAAAGATTTTTATTTTTACGGCTGTGCGTTATAAACTTCTGTGAAGCACTTCGGGGTTCAAAGTGCTCACCACACATCTAGATAAGTTCCTTGTGGGGTCTATTTGCCAAAATGGGGTCACTTGTGGGGGGTTTCCACTGTTTAGGTGCATCAGGGGCTCTCCAAATGTGACATGACGCCCCAGACCATTCCATCAAAGTCTGCAATCCAAAACGTCACTACTTCCCTTCCGAGCCCCGACGTGTGCCCATACAGTAGTTTTCGCCCACATATTAGGTATCAGTGTACTCAGGACAAATTGGACAACAACTTTTGTGTTCCAATTTCTTCTGTTACCCTTGTGAAAATAAAATATTGGGGGCGAAAAAAATCATTTTTGTAAAAAAAAAAAAGATTTTTTATTTTACGGCTGTACGTTATAAACTTTAGTGAAACACCTGGGGGTTCAAAGTTCTCACCACACATCTAGATAAGTTCCTTGAGGGGTCTAGTTTCCAAAATGGTGTCATTTATGGGGGTTTCCACTGTTTAGGCAGATCAGGAGCTCTCCAAACACGACATGGCGTCCAGCCAATTCTGCGTTGAAAAAGTCAGACGGCGCTCCTTCCCTTCCAAACTCTGCCATGCACCCAAACAGTGGTTTACCCCCACATATGGGGTATCAGCGCACTCAGGACAAATTGCACAATAACTTTTGGAGTCTTGTTACCTTGGAAAAATAAAAATTGGGGTGAAAAGATCATTTTTGTGGAAAAAATATGATTTTTAAATTTTACGGCTCTATGTTATAAACTTGTGTGAAGCACTTGGGGGTTCAAATTGCTCATCAAAAATCTAGATAAGTTCCTTAGGGGGTCTAGTTTCCCAAATGGGGTCATTTTGTGGGAGGTTTCCACTGTTTAGGCACATCAGGGGCTCTCCAAATGCAACATGGCATCCAAACTCAATTCCAGCCAATTTTGGTTGGAAAAAGTCAAATGGTGCTCCTTCCATTCCGAGCTCTGCCGTGCGCCCAAACAGTGGTTCCCCCCCACATATGGGGTGTCAGCGTACTCAGGACAAATTGTACAACAACTTATGTGGTCCAATTTCTCCTGTTACCCTTGGGAAAATAAAAAATTAGTGACTAAAAGATAATTTTTGTGGGAAAAAAATAGGATTTTTTATTTTCATGCCCGGGCATTATAAACTTGTGTGAAGCACTTGGGGGTTCAAAGTGCTCACCAAAGATCTAGATAAGTTCCTTAGGGGGTCTAGTTTCCAAAATGGGGTCACTTGTGGGGGGTTTCCACTGTTTAGGCTCATCTGGGGCACTGCAAATGGAACATGACCCCCATTAACGTCTGCATTCCAAAACGTTACTACTTCCTTTCCAAGCATTGCCGTGCACCCAAACAGTTTCCCCCCCCCCACATATGGGGTATCAGCGTACTCAGGACAAATTGGACAACAACTTTTGGGGTCCAATTTCCTTGGGAAAATTCAAAAATTTGGGACTAAAAAATCATTTTTGTGGAAAATTGATTTTTTTTTTTTCACACCCAGGCTTTATAAACTTTTGTGAAACACTTGAGGGTTCAAAGTGCTCACAACAGATCTATATAAGTACCTTAGGGGGTCTAGTTTCCAAAATGGTGTCACTTGTGGGGGGTTTCCACTGTTTAGGCGCATCAGGGGCTCTCCAAACGCGACATGGCATCCAATCTAAATTCCAGCCAATTTTAGTTTGAAAAAGTCAAACGTTGCTCCTTCACTTACGAGCTCTGCCGTGTGCCCAAACAGTGGTTTTCCCCCACATATGGGGTATTGGCGTACTCAGGAGAAATTGCATAACAACCTTATCTGTCCATTTTCTCCTTTTACCCTTGTGAAAATAAAAAAAAAGTTTGTAAAAGATGATTTTTGTGGCTAAAAAGTAAAATATTCATTTTTTCCTTCCACGTTGCTTTAGTTACTGTGAAGCACCTGAAGGGTTAATAAACTTCTTGAATGTGGTTTTGAGTACCTTGAGGGGTGCAGTTTTTAGAATGGTGTCACTTTTGGGTATTTTCTGCCATATAGACCCCTCAAAGTGACTTCAAATGTGAGGTGGTCCCTAAAAAAAATGGCTTTGTAAATTTTGTTGTAAAAATGAGAAATCGCTGGTCAACTTTTAACCCTTATAACTTCCTAACAAAAAAAATTTTGGTTCCAACATTGTGCTGATGTAAAGTAGACATGTGGGAAATGTTATTTCTTAACTATTTTGTGTGATATATTTCTCTGTTTTAAGGGAATAAAAATTCAAAGTTTGAAAATTGCAAAATTTTAAAAATTTTCGCCATATTTGCGTTTTTTCAAAAATAAACGCAAGTTATATCGAAGAAATTTTACCACTAACATGAAGTACAATATGTCATGAGAAAACAATCTCAGAATTGCGAAGATCCGTTGAAGCGTTCCAGAGTTATAACCTCATAAAGAGACAGTGGTCAGAATTGTAAAAATTGGCCCGGTCATTAACGTGCAAACCACCCTTGGGGGTGAAGGAGTTAATTAACCCCTACATGTCTGAAATTTGGCACACATACACTTATGTAATTGTAAGTTCAAACCATATATCAAAATACAGGAAATGACATGGTTAACTGTGTCTAAACAATGTATCATTTCATATCGGCTTCTGTGATTTCACAAAAGCCGGCAATTGAATTAGCGGCTATTACAGTATGTAGAAGTGTATGAACTATAAATATATGTATATATATATATGTCACAATGACATGTATATATATATATATATATATATATATATGTGTTCTATGTGTGTATATCTATTCTTTCTTTTGTGATTTAAATACTATTCTTTTGGATCCATTATATGTCAGTTTTGCAAGCCTGCGAGAAATTCTCGCAAGTCGGATGAAAATCGGATGTTACAAGGTACACACACATGCGACTAAATCGCATCTTTGAAGGAAAATCGGATGCCAGGCGGATGTGTGATGTTTTCATTTTGTTCCGATAATCGACGACTAAAACGGTCCGATTTTTTGTAGTTGTGTCTGACGCCGGCCTAACGTTGAAAAACGCATCAAAAACGCTACGTGTGAACATAGACAAATTGGTGGAGGAACTTTTTTACTTTGGGTTAATTATTTTGTCTTATATAAAAGTCATTAGCCTGGAAAGGATGTTCCTTGACATATTTCTCAGGAAAATACTTTTTTTTTCGTTTTTATATGTTTTTTGGTGAGCCTGTAAACTCTGACAACATTGCTCACAGCTCTGACCCTGGAGTCAGAAATGCATTCCCCATGATGTTCCTGTGTCATTTGAGCTGTGTTTCCATCGTTTACAGATGTTTTTAGACTTTAAAAGGACCCCCAGGGAATATCGCGCCAAAAATGCACGGTTTTCCCATAGACTTACATTGGGCTCATTGCTCGGGTCAAGTACCCGAGTATTCCAATTTGCTCGACCCGAATGACGAGCACCCGAGCATTTTAGTGCTCACTCATCACTAATAGCGACCAATGAACCTGGGTCCTAGTTTACAAGAAATAATCTTTAATTTAATATTCCACAAGGATAATCACACTAAATCACCCACACACAGGTCCAGACCCAGCAAGCATTTCCGATCAGCCATACTCTTGTATCTGGACCCCATCCTCATTAAGTTATTAAGATCACCATGCCATACCGATGTAGAGGATGAAGAAAACCATTCCTCCTTAGGTACCCCAGAAGAATGATTACTATTGAAAGCACAAAACTGAGGATGAAACCCATATGCTCCAAAAAACATGATTCATGACAGCGATTATTTAGAGTGACCTCCGCAAGGGATGAATACGAAACCCACTTCTCCTGATTTTCGGTTCACTTAGTTTGCCCTTTAAATTGTGGTTGAAAGGCAGATGAAAATGAAAGATGAATCCCAAAACGAGCACAAAATAATTTCCAAAATTTAGATATAAATTGAACCTCCCTCCCTGAAAAACTCTCCAACCACCTACTCCAAACACTGAACTATCTCCTTCAACTCCAAACCAGGTAGTCATAACTATCACTGGCTAGGTCAAGAGGGTTTTTATACCTGCTGTGAGTAATGAACTCAGAACAGCTTATACAACCCAAGACAAAGAACTCCAGCATATGTGACTCGCACCACAATTGTGGATACCAGGGCTATGGGGTACTCGGAGCCGAGCCCATTGATTTCTATGGGAGTTGTCACTGGCAGCGGGACTCGGTCCGTGGCCCTGGCAGTCAAGCGATGGGGGATATTTACAGGGGATTATTAGGATAGGTAGTTCGTGACGCCACCTGTGGTATCTGGTTAATTGGACCAGCGCTGCTATAAGGACTTTCACAGGGGATGTTATGGGGCAGCTTGGTAGTAAGTCTCCCACAGGTGAGACGGGTCCCTGGAAGTCTATGGTGATGAAACAGGGTGTAGATAATAATTCAGTCGCACACAATGCAGCTTCTTTTCATACCTTTTACTGGTAGATGGTTCAAGCAGATCCCGGGGAGCTGGTCGGGGTGGAGAGTGCACATTCGGGTAACAGCTGAGCAGGTTAGAGGCCTCCTTTACTCCAACTTGTATGTGAGTCCAACTTGCCTGAAGCGAAGTTAACTCTGAATCTCCAGCTTTCTCAATAGCTGTACTGCCCGGCCAACATTGTGGTAGAGCCTTCTAAGTGATGAAACTAAGTCCTTACTTTTGCAGCGTCCTGCTCAAAGTCCCTGTTCCACCTGACTCCGGTTACGTATTGACACTTAGGGCTGCTCTCTGCGACCTGTAGTCCAGATGCCTCCGGTTTTCTTGTTACTAAGCTTGAAACTGTATCAACGCTTCGGACCCCGGTGTCCGGCAATTTAGTGCAGGCAATCCAATACCTAAAGCACTTCTCTATCTTCTCCACTGTGCCCTTCGCCCTGCTTCCCGCTCTTAACATAAGCACTTGTGGCAGTTGTGGAAAATGTCAGCTCCCTCCAGAGCTCGCTGCACAGCTCTCAGTTTCCTCCAAAGTCCAGACTGGACCGAGACTGAATGGCTGCTCTGTCCTTTAGACAGAAGCTAACAGACTGAAGTTCGACTGAACACTACTTCCTCAAGATCTGATCTTCTAATCTCAGACAGGAAACTATCTGGGGATGACTCACTCCTGAGCCACCCGTAGCTTAACTAACTGACTGCCACGTGTCACTCCCCCTTATAACTCAGATGGGCGTGTCTGAAAGTGTGAGTGACAGTGAATGAATATCAAGCGTTGCTGTTACCTTCCTGTGCACTCTCCTGGACTTTATGTGTGCCTGCGTAGCTGGGCTACACATATGTATGTGTCACCAAAAGCTGAGATCGTCTGACTCCACTCTGTCACTGTATCCCTGTGACACAATGATAGTGACGCTCATTATAGTCAGTGCGGGTACCACACAATGGCTGTGGGCATGCTCTGATGTCGGGCTCAGGCTGTCTGTGGTTGTCGCTTGTTACAATTGGAAGGCTGGACCAAGAAATATCTAAAGACAGAGTTTTCAAAGGACTGATGAAATGAGATTACATCTTTAAGGACATGATGAATTGGCCCATGGTTGTATCAGTAAGGAGCACAGACCTCCATTTTGACTCAGACACCAGTAATGTGGAGGGTGGGCTGCTGCAATGTGCTGGCATTATTAGGCTAAGTGCACACGTTCAGGAATGTTTGCAGAATATTCCTGAGCAAAAATGGACTTTCTTCGTGGTAAAAACGTGCGTTTTTTGCGCGGATTTTGCGCGTTTTTGGTGCGTTTTTTGCGCGGATTTGATGCGTTTTTACCGTGATTTTTCCCTGAACTTTCTAGGTCAATAATATAGCGGGAAAAACGCTAGAATTCCACGAAATTAATGAACATGTTGCTTCTTTTTCCGCGATGCGTTTTTTTCGCGGAAAAAAACGCACCATGTGCACAAAAATTGCGGAATTCATTCTAAATGATAGGATGCTTAATTCATGCGTTTTTGATGCATTTTTTCCCGCGAAAAAACGCGAAAAAAAACGCAAATAATCCTGACTGTGTGCACTTAGCCTTAAACATGAGCTAGTTGGAATTTTTGTAGTTGAAGATGGACTCAAAATCAACTCCCAAACCTACTGCGAGTTTTTAGAAGACAATTTCTTCAAGCAGTGGTACAGGGAAAAGTCTGCATCTTCACACCTCAACCCTAACGCCACTCTCTCTCCATTTTGTCTTTTCTAATGCTGCCCCCTACAATCTACACCCTCTCCACACAGAAAACTAAGCTAAAATAAAAACAGAACTATCTTTTGCTCCAATAAGAAGCGCTCACCTTCGCCACCATCTTCGCTGCCCCTGTGCTCCAAGCCCTTGCAGCACTACTCCAGTGGAGTGATAACATGACACATAATGCTGCTGCATAACTTGACAAACTGCTGTACATCAGGGTAGAGAGCTGGTTAGCAATGCCAACTTGTAAATATTTTGAATTAAATCTTGTAAAGGGGAATTGGATTATATCCTGCGGCTTCACTGGTTCACTGAACTATTTATTATGCTTTTTAAACAGTTTTCAGGGCTGCTACAACATCATCTGTGTGACGTGATGCAGAGATGACGTAGTGCCAGCCGTAGCTAATCAAAAGCCGCATTGGGAATGTTGGAAGGTAAGAGATTTGCGGGCCTCTCTTCTTGCTGCTAGGTGCCACTGTTCTGGACGCTACATGGAAGTCTCTTGAATCAATCTACTCATCTTTAATTACATTGAGCAGTGTTCTGTCAAATTTGTACTTGGACAGCACACGTCCTTATAATATGCTCATTTGAACAAGCCTTAATCATGAATTTTAATTATTTCATCAGGGATAGTTGAGTTTGTAGAAGACTTTGCCATGGGTGTTAAAGGTCAAGTAGGTCACATTAGGTTTTGCTTGGATGAATGTCAAAAATCCCCAAACCTCTCAAAATAGCTCATTGGACCCTGAATGAGTGATTTGTGCACCCCTGTGGATTTTGGGAATAAATGTTCCCGGGTTTTTTTTGGATATATGCTAATAAGCATTAGGCCATAAGAGCACTTGATTGTGAGGGCCCTCCTGTTTTATTTTTAATTCATCTGTTTTTGGCTTTAAAAAAAAAAAAAAATGAGATGGTAAATCTAAAAGCACAACCCCCATTTCTCTGACAAAGGGCCCCCGGAACAGTGTCAGACTTGTGCTAAAGGGGCCCCCCGTAAAATTGCTTTGGGGGCCCCTTTTACCTGCTACAAATATTATTTCTACCTTCATTTACAAATGTACCTCACCTCTATATAATAATAAACTGAGTAATTTAGTTTTGAAAACTAGATGCTCTTTTTTTTGTACGAGTGAATCAAATTAAAAATTTAACCAAATATGCCATACAGTGGGGGGTTTGGGGGCCCGTCAGCACATGGGCCCACCGGGGATTCCCCGTTACCCTATAGGGCCCTTTCGAGCCTGCATTAAAAAATTTTAGGGGGTTAAAAAAATTTTGAAAGTCGTTATGCAGCATTGTTGTTCAAACCGATTGCGTGAAAGCAGTGGTGTAAATTTTAAGCCCTGGGCCCCCCAAACAAAATCAAAAAAGGTGCCCCTGTCTTTAATAGCATTGGCTTTAATATGGGTGGAAAAAGGGGCCTTTGGGTCCTTATATTTTTACATCATGGGCCCAAATTTTAAAT